>JARJDR010010399.1:0-15607 GCA_030264135.1 Myllaena sp. GC000078 | reverse complement strand
GAGATTGAGCGAAGCAAATGAAGAAAACTTTAGAAAAGTCGTGAGACGCGTTACACATCCCCATGTGGGGTATGCGAAAAGACGACAAAGAAGAAAATGAAGAAGAAGAAGAAGAAAAGAAGTAGAAAAAACGCAGCCGTCGCGCATATGCGATAAATGAGCTGTGATGGCGGCGGCCGGCGCGGCGGCACAAAACGAACGCCATCGGAAGTTGAAGTTGAAGATATCAGCATGATGCTGACAGTGACGGCAGGCGCCACTTCTTCTAGGCGTGGATGGCGGGTGTGTGTGCGTGTGTGCACGTCATAGGTGTGCAATCGCATACGTGTCCAGGGCGGGCGAACAATAGCGCGCCCGAGGATTGTTGACAGATCCTTATCCACGATAATAAATCAAACGCTGCGCGCGCCGCGCAACGCGACGCGACGACGGCAATGGCAACGGCGCGGCGGCGACGCGCCAACCGACGCTTTTTTCGGCGCGCTGTCATCGGTTCTCATCCCCCTTATCGCCACCGTGCCATCATCCCCGTGAGAATCGTATAGTGGATGTGTGCGAGGGGCGCGCGTTTTGTTTGTTCAATGCTCTGGCACTCGAAACGAGATTTTTAATTTCACCGGTCGATGACACTTGCGAATCGAATGTACCCGTATTTGCCACCCCAATAACGAGAAGCAATTGTTCCAAAAACACAATCTCCCTCACCACCACCATCATCATCATCATCATCATCACGTGTGTGGTCGAAGAATGAACTCGTTAATAGCCGGAAACAAGCGCCTGGTCTGCAACGAAGAGCGCACTCGTTATAGTTATTAAGAATATTTACATAAGTGCTTTGCCCGACATCGGGAACGTGTCGGACGGGCCCGAGTGTATTTACATGCGCCGCGCGCGAAATTGCCACGTGCCGCGCGCTGGAATAGTTAATTGGATCCTTTATCTTCGCCTCGCAAGAAGCGCGAGCGAGCGCGTGCGGCGCATTATCGTTCTTATTTCTTTTTTGCAGTTTGTGTGCGTGCTTGCGCGTGGCTGTGGCATGTGCAACAGTAACCAGCAGCAGCAGCAGCGGTAGCAGCATGAAACTTTTATGGATGCACGAAATTCAAACTAGCATTGTTAGTTTGGCGCCGCATGAAAATGAGAGAGTCTTCTGCTGGTCGCTATGAAATAATGGCGAGCGAGCGGGCGGCCGTTTTTTACTATCTCAGCGTCTTTTAAAGCTAATTAAAAAAGTTTTTTTTTTGCTTGCGTCGTTAAAGTTTTACTTCCGAAGGTTTATTGTGGTCTTCTTGGCAAACGGTCGGCGCGAAGGTTAAAGACGTGTTTATGTAATAAAGCGATGAAGTTTAAAATTATCTCGTAATTGTTTATCATTTGAAACGAATGAATTATTTTTTGTTCCGCAAATTCAACGGATTATTAATACTCATGCGATTGACCTAAATATTTCGGCCCAAAATTTCAGGCCCGCACGATATTAGCCTCACAATGCCGTATGAAATTCCATGTAAACATAATCTACTTAATGTTCATGCCAACCATATCCGCAACTATATAGGTAGGCACTCAGGCGTGTGTCTCTTCTGTCAAAATGATCTTAACACGCAATACGCACTACGGAACGCATGCACGGTGTTCGATTCGCATTCCATTTAGTTGGTACATGTTTACCTTTCTCACATAAGCCATAGTAATGCACGTGAACGTAATCCGCAAATCGCATTGTTTTCGTATTTATCTCCTAGAGCGGGAATTGTAAAGCATTACCCGTTCTCTTGTGCAAATTGTTTGATTTGTGGCACACTTGATGAAAATACGGATAAGATGACACGTTACAACAGGACAATAGAAATTTGCATTCATTATGAAATTAATATCGAACCAGTAAATTTTATTCGTATTAAAATAATTTTGTCAAAATTAAACTAACTATCTTCTAGAATTCTTGATTCTGCGATGTAAATATAATCAGGATAATTCAAAATGCAACATTTTGTATATGACAAGGAAACAGTCCTCCGATTATCATGGATCATTGCATGATGACGACAATTGACTGCAGCATGATGAATCGGGGTAGCAGGACACAAATGAGTTATTACACGAACGTTCGACAATGTAGTACGCCAACGTCACGTTAGCGACGTGCGTACACGACCGGAAGTATACTATGAATCTTTGGGCAGCTTCATTTGTGATGCGCGCTGAGCAATTAAATTGGCGCACACAAGAGATTAACTGGTGTGGGAATACGCGCCGGATATTCTATATGTGCCACCACCGTTAATCATAATTGTCTTTGCTTGCGCTGCGTAGGTTCAGCAGTCGATCAACGGCGAGTGGTTAATATGCTTGACGACGCCGAAGTGGGCACGCTGCGTTTCGACGCCATTGTACCGGCGATTGACGCGCACACCGGCGAGACCGTCTTGTTGCCCTGCACCGTTCGTAATCTCGGCGATAAAGTCGTAAGTGCTTTCCTAATTTTTTACTTAATTCGTTCTCGAACTGCCGCCCGCAATTAAATCCTTGCAATATTTATTAAATTTTATACAAGACAATAAGGCACTCGCCTTTCGTTCCAATTAGTTTTACGCGGGTTGTTGATGACAACGATTGCCAGTAATAATGTCTGCGCGCGCGCGGCCATTAAGTGGATTACGCATTCACAGCGTGCAGTATGCATACGCGCACGTGATGCACCCGCATAGTCGGCATGCATCGTCGAACTGCAATTGCCATTACGAGATACGCGTTAGTGAACGTACGTGCCACTTGCGACATTCTGCAGACAGGTAGATCCACGAATCATATCTACACAATTTGCAAACTTATAACTATACTCATATCCATCATAACTTATCCTTGCATCAATTAAGTTAATGAGAATATTTTCGTTAATTCAATATCATTATATGTTAAGTTTCATTGACCACAACCGTATGCAGAAAGATATGGAGTAAAAGGGGAAACTTGAACTGTGTCACAGCCTGTTGTGCGCACTCCCGACTTAATATCATCGTATGCACATGTGTGTGGGTGGGTGGGTGTGTGGCCAGGAAGTACGATGCGCCCGCCGCCGCCGGGATAAGTGAGTCGTGTTTGCCGAAGCGTGCCCACACGTACAGCGCGGCACATAAATCAACTTGATACCCAATTCGCGCAAAACGTTCGCGAATACGATATCGTCGTTTGTGGGTGGGCTTGTCAAAGGGGCAGGGGGTGGAGGGACTTAGCACGGCGAGTGCAATTCGACGTTTGCTTTGAATCATCCGCTAATTGAGTTCGATTTTCCAATGGCCGGTGTGTTGCTGTTGCGGTCGCGCGGACTTTGCCGCAAGTTTTCATTGAATAGCCTCGCCATCGAATCAATAACGATTACGCTTTGATTTCGAAATCTGATTCTGTGCCACCAGAACTCTTCCTGCTGATAAAAAGTACCCTGTTTCACTATAATATTGCCATGGTGAATAAATTACGTCGTAATTTTCAAGCTTTTGGGCTCTCAATTATTGTCGGTTGTTATTATTATTACAATCGCCATCAAAGGCCCGCTGTAAGATGTTGTTATTAAATCAATCGGGCGCGCAGTAAATCACAGTGGCGTTTTTAATTGGATCCTCGGTGCGCGCGCACGCTTGTTGTTGTTGCGCGATGGCAACGCACCGTGAATTTCATAATTTACGGGTCCGTAAATTTACACTTATACTCGGCGCAGCGCGCTTCTTGACTGCCCTTCGCATAATCACTCACCACCCACACGAGGCCGTTCAATTTACACGCGCAGCGAATATGTATGCACGCGTAATACAACTCTCTCTCTCTCCTTGTAGCAAGCGACGCCCTTGCAAAAAGATTAGCACAAGAGTGATAAATATTCATCACGGATATTGTTTACCGGACCTTCCGCATATATGCAAGTAGGCGCATTAGCGAATTTGATTTCAAGTCACGCATGTCAATAGTTTCCGGTGTTTGTTTTAATAATGGGGTTATCCTTGCGTCACACAATATCCTTTTTGTAATTAAATTAAATGTTGAATCGAACATTCTTTCATCAGTTTTAATAAAAATGCTTCAAGCCGGAACAGGAGCTTGCTATTGAAATAGTTTGTTGGTTGATAGAAAAACCAGGATTGCGCCGCTAAGGATAATAAAAATTCTTGAATTGCAATTGAAATTGCGAACACGTTCGCTGAACCCGTACGTACCCGGTACCCGTGCATACCTGTACGAGTATATAGCGTGCCAGGATGTAAATTGCATCCTCGCAGCTTTCGCAAACGGTCGTTTGCGCATTTCAACGCCATTGCGTTCTTTGCGGGAAAGGCAGTCACCTTATACTTTAGTGTACGGAAAAGATTCAAATTCCTTACGTAATTAGATTGATGCACGCTTATCGCGTGTACCGAATCGCAATGCATTCGCACTTTGAATTATAATGATTTGCAGGTGTCATGGATAAGGAAAAAAGACCTCTCGATATTAACATCGGGCGCTTTCACATTCTCGGCTGATAATCGTTTCGAGATTGTGCACAATGCGCGCGCTGAATTTTGGGGTCTTCGCATTCGCGGCGTGAAATCGGCGGATGTTGGTCAGTACGAGTGCCAAGTGAACACCGATCCGAAGATGAATCTCGCCGTAAATCTCAGCGTCATAGGTAATGCTTGCCTGGATTAATGAAATTATGAAAATTCCCTCCGCGCGATTCTTCATTTAACCGCAGCCGAAAAGTAGCAGTTTTATTAAGCCATAAATAGATTTAGTGCAACATTAAAACTTTTACTTCCCCACCATCATTCCAGACATAAATCGGCCGGTAATAATCCCGTCGTCGTCGTCGTCGTTGAGCGTGGCGCACATAAAATCGGCGAAAGAACTCGTCGTGCGCGCCGGTTCGACGTTATCGCTGACATGTGAAATTTCGACCCAAGACGCCACCGCCTCCAACTTCCTGCTAATGAAGAAGGCTCGAGTCCGTTGGCTGCAAGATGCCAAAGAGATTACCAGCAAGGTGAGCCACTTTGTACTCTCTAATCCGCGGCGCGGTAGATATAGTAGTATGCCAACGGCAAATGGTAATTATCTGACGATGTCGATATTTCATTGTTCACCCCATCCTCCGCGGCTCCTCCATCAACTGCGCGCAGTTCGGCGAAGGCGGCATCTCGGTGGAGACGGATTACAGAGACGGCACGATAAGCAGTCGTTTGATCTTGAACGGCGTGCAGCAGCGACATGCCGGCGAGTACACTTGCGCGCGGCCCACGACAAAGGAGGCTAGCGTTCGATTACGCGTCACTGAAGGTATGTAACACGCAATTTTCGAGAAAAATTCTCTATGCGTATGGCGCGTGTGCGTTTTCAGACGAACACGTCGAGGCGATGCAAAGAGACGCCGAGTACGCGCTGTCTGCGGCTACTGCGTCGCCGATGATTAGCAATTTCCTACATTCGTTCCTCATTTTGCGCATAGTGTTTTGCGGTTACTTTATCAGCCTAGGTTAGCACGTTACATTAATAAACAATGACGTTGATTAGACTCTCGTTCGTTGCAGTGTGATAGAAGTTTTCATTTCGTCCTGAATTTTTCCCGCCTTTTTCCCTTCGGCGTTGTCGTTTTTCCCTGGCTTTATCTCGCGCATTGTATATATTATACAGTGTTAATTAAACAAACTTTTTCGCAGTCACTCGACGCGCCGGGCGGCTGGCGCGTGGCGCCAGTAACCGAATTGAAGATGTTTTCTGTATCCGCCCACGACCATTATGTTAATTAAAGACATCCCGAGGTTCACCTAGTTGCTGTGTCGGTGTCGTTCGCACAGCGGCAGCGGCGCTTCCTTAATGCCCACCGCCAGGATAATATAAGCCTTATCTGTTTTTTATACAGTCGCTTTTCCCACTCTGTTTCGCTCTCGTGGGTTTTTTTTTCGTCTTCTTCTCTTCTTCATCTGCCTCTCTGCTTGGCGCTTGTTTGCGTTAAGACCATACAGGGAGAGTAACTCTGGAGCTCTTAAGCGCAACTGCTGTGCGCAAATTATTTTCGTGATGTTTAATTCATGTTTAATTCAACATCATTGCGGCTGGCGCCCGCCAAGGAATGGCATAAAGTATTTATCGCGTGAGCTTGTGTCAACCGCCCAGCGCCTCGTTTGCCATTTGCGGCGGCGGCGCCAAAAGATCAAAACAAAGGAAAAAATTATAATAGGTGCAATGGATGGATTCTAAGGTAGACCTGACTTTCAATTACCAACTTGGGTAAGTATAATTTCCTAATCGGCGACCTTTCTCGACAAGACTTTACTTACATATGCATACGGAAACAAGTAGGTAAGTGTTAACTTTGGGATCGGGTCCTTCAACCCTTTGGCATGGCGCTGGCTGAGTGCGGTAAACCTGCATCGATTATATAATCCTCGAATGAATTGCCGCTGTCGATGATGCGCGAATCAATGTTTTCGTAATTCATCTGGCGCCCGCCGGGCGCAAGTGGCAAGTGTTTTAATTCGCGAGGTGGAGACGTAAACAGGAAGTACTTGTGGTCACAGTGTGTACGTGAATACTGAGGCAGGAGTTTTCCCGAAGCAGTCGAAAACTTAACGCGCAAGGTACAAACTGGATGCTAAAGTTTGCCAAAGTGTCATGGAGTTTAAAAACTCCTCCGCCGAAAGTTTGGAGCGTTTCGCCCCTAAACGTTTTGGTATGTACGCTGGCGGAAAGTTTGAATCTTGAAAACATTTAAAAACGCAAGCGAAAAAAAACTGGAGAGGAAGAGAACTCTATGAAGAGTGGAAATTTGAAACACAGCCCTAAGGGCGCGCTCGCCCACGGGTAAATATTGATAAGTAAATCAACTTGATGGTAATCTGGTGCAGATTAAATAATCACCAAATATAGGACCCGCGTTGCAACTCGTCGAAGCGCAAAGCCAGTCATTCATTCAATGGCGTGTGCGAAACTAACGTTTAAGCAAAGTGGTGAAAACGTATGTGCGCCAATTAGTCAGAGTTTAGCACATCGTGCAAGCGCAGCGTGTGTCCGGCGCGCACACTATCTCTGTAATATTGCTAACTCAAGACTTACCTTACACTCCATGCGGACCCTTAGTTTCAATTTGGGTGAGCCGAAGGAGTTTGCCGAGCGAAATTATGTACGTATGCGCATCGTCGTTGCAAGCAAGGTAGGTAATGATGGCATGTGTGGAGTGCAGCACAGCAAACAATGCGTCAGGTGAGCGCGGTGCAAACGGTGACGGCAAACTAATTTCAAGTTTATAATTTATGTGTGAAGTGAGACGTTAACGGTCGATGCCGATCAATATTTACAGCACACCAGTGAGCAATAGCGACTATGCATCTAATCCGTTCGTTTCCAACGGTGCTGTGTACAGCAAACTGTGGTTTAGCAGAGAAATTATCATTGTCGGCTCTGACTTGATTAAATCTGGCGCCGCATTGTCACAGTTAATATTTTGGCACTTGCATGCGAAACAAGTTATGGGTGTGTGTTGGGAAACTTTTTTAATTCCAACCCAAAAGTTGACAGCCGGTACGTGTGGTAATTGTTTGAATAGTTACAAAAAATCATCGCTTCGGAATTGAAATGTTGTCGTGTTGTTGCGTCGTATGGTGATAAAACATATTAATTTCGCCGCGACTCTCATTTATATTTCGTTGCGCGCCGGCTGAATTATTCAAGCAGCCAGGCGCACGCAAATCGTTGGGCGGCACGCAAATCCCGCTTCGGTGCGAAAATCGTTATTGTTGCACGAACAAAACAACAACACGACAGGTTTCGTATATAACCATTTTACAATCACGCCACGAGGAGCAAATTAAAAATGCATCGTGTATGCAATCGAAATTGATGGCTGTAATATATTACACGCTTTGTAAAATATTAATTTTACGTACCAGCGGAACGAACCGCTGCGGCGCGGCGTGGGTAATTGCGCCCGACAGCAAATTATTTATTTATCGAACGCAAGCGGTTTGTGAATGCCTACTGCTGTCGGCTGTGCTAATTGATAGGAGGAGGCACAGTGTCCGACGATATGAAGCGCGACAAAGCTGCAAAGCCGGCTCAACGAAATAATGAAAAATTACCAACATGGTATCAGCGTTTGCACAAGCACTGCGTGCATTTTTTGAGTGTGTCCACAATCCATGGGCTCGTTCATCTCGTGCGGCCGCAGCGCACGCTTTGCGAGAAGTAGGAAGAGAAGCAGGATCATCATGTCGGCGGACAGGACTAATTTTGAATGATTGCAGATTGGTGTGGATTGTGTGCATGATTCTGGTGGCGATTCCCTGCGCGCTGATCAGCCGCGAGGCGTGGATCCGCTATTGGCATCACCCGGTCGTGACGACACTTCAAATTGATCATTGGGTGTGGACGCATACTTTTCCGGGTATTACCGTATGCCCCACCACATTCGATCAAACTACAATACAGCAGGATGGGTTTTACCACTCAATGATGTGGGTATTCATCATTTCTCGTAAAACTTTTGCATACTTGTGATGATATTTGTAGAGAGAATGGTTTTACGTTTGAAAATATATCAGCGATTGATCCACTTGAAGACCAAATTAGAGCGCGTGAATTCTTGGAAATTCTATTCTTCGGAAATCTATCGTCTTACTATTTGCTGGGGAAATACAAAACCTGGTTCAGTAATATTTCTCCATCGAACTACTTGCGGTTGAATATTGCCCTGGTGAATTTAAATCTAGACGTTTCAGAATTCTTCAACAATGAAGAGAAATTGGAAATTCATAAGATAGTCACTGAGTTTGGCATATGTTGGACGACTAATTTGATGTTCGCCAATCATTTGGCTGCGGGGTAAGCATGCGCATTAAAATAACAATGTATTTATATATATTTGTAGAAATTATTACAGTACGGCGAAGAACATGTCAGCAAACAGAGTTTTAATTACAACCCCCGGCCAGGAAGAACCGCAATTGGACTTTAAAAATATCCCTTTCGATCTAAAGGTATATTTTATTTGATTCCAAATAACTTATCATAACATGTTATATTTCAGTTATTCTTTCATTCATTTAATGAAATTCCATCACTACAAGATAAACCTTATTTTGTGGCGAGCATGAAAATAGTAGTTGCGGAAATGCAAGCCACCAAGTTGTGGGCGAGGGACGAAGTGAAACGATTATCTGTGTCACAGAGGCAATGCCGTTTTCCGGACGAGTCAGATTTGCAATATTTTCAGGTCTACTCCACGAATCTTTGTAAAATCGAGTGCCGCATTTATGTGGCATTGAAACGCTGCAAATGCATTCCGTACTATTATCCAGCGTTATGTAAGAAGACAGTCCGAAGCAAAGCTAAGAATTAACTCTCATATTTCTTAGATGGCGAAAAGATTTGCAACATTGATGGCATGATTTGCCTTTCGCAGCATGCCTGTATTATTAAAATGTTTCATAGAATACATAATCTAGTAATAAGTTAATTACGTATTTCAGATGAATTGACCGAATTAGTGGATAAATCAACTGGCAACTCGTTGTGCGATCATTGTGATGCCAAATGTGAAAACGAAGACATCCGAATCATGGATTTTACCACTAATGATTGGGTGTTTGATACAATAATGCAGTTAAAACTGCTCAATGGTTTTACTCTCCGCCTCCAGAAGAGTGTTATCTTTTCCGAGACAGATTTTCTTGGTAAATATCATCAATGCCCCTCAAGTGATAATGGTTGATTGTATTTTATCTCACAATCAGTGCAAATCGGCGGTCTATTTGGCTTGGCATACGGCATCGGCATATTGAGCATCGTCGAAATCATATATTTTCTCACGATTCGCTTCTATTGGGCTGTAATTCGCCGTAGAGCTGTTTAACGCACACGCCACACATCGATTCTACTCGCAGACATAGTTTTCTTATTAATATTTCGCACAACGATCACTTGATCGCCAAGGAGGTGGAAGAGGGATATTTAACGGTCCGCCAGCAGCACAATTTACTTATCGGCGCCGTAAAAAGGATTAACGGATAAGATCGGCGTCCTCCCTAAGTATTTTCCTATAACCGTTTTACGACAGTGCAGAAAAATCTATTTCATTCTAACTCATTAACTTTAAGTGCACATAAAGAAGGGCAAAGATATGGATGCTGCACGCCCACGCCATGTTCGCCCCGTAGGCTGTATAGATGCCGCTGTGAAATGCGTAAAGATGCGCGACGACAACGGGAGAGAGGGGAGAGGACAGCAAGGACGATTTCGAACTGATTAAAGCCAAACGATGCTTTCGAATTGAGATTAAGAGTCGCCGGCAACGATTGACCCCATCGAGCGGATGTAGCACAAGTATACACCGTTTGCCGGCATTATTTCGTTTCGCTTCGTTGAGTCGTCAACCGTTATGGCGCACTTCATTTCCCAGACTTGCAGCTTTTTTTCTCCAATCTCCACAAATGTATCGACTGGAAAATTTGCAAATTAATTGTTTATTCAATAATAACGTTGCAGTAACTTGATGTTTTCCTGTAAGAATTAATTTGAGATGAGAACTAGCCAAATGACGATTTCGCGGAAGAAAAAAAAATTGGCGCACCGAGTTGTTAATAGTCGGCCGGCTGAAAAAATAAATCCTCCCCTCGATGTGGAAAGTTAAGCTCTGAGTAGCGCCATTAATCACAACGCGTTTGCCATAGCGGCGCGGGCGCTGGCGACATCGCGAGAAATGCGAACGCGCGGATTAGCGCAGACAAAATCGTGGATTTTATTACGTTCGTTAGTGGAAATTATTTCATGATAATGCACTAACTACGCTTTCAGCGACTCGTCGGCGTCATGTCGCCTTGGACACATCCAATCGCAAGTTATTGATATAGTGATTTATTTAATCAGCTTAACGTCCGCTAAATAAATTGCAGTTGTCACAATTTCCAACATAAGAATAGTGGGGTAGTTTATATCCTTAAATAAACCATATAAATATATATGTGTACTTAATTGAAAAGCAAAACCTGCACACGGTGGCTTAGCACTTAATGAGTAGCATAGGCGCCATGAAGTGGATATCTGCCCTTCCGCTGACCCGTTTCGGGGCGCAGCGGGTTATTTGCATTTAGTTTTCCCATTTTCTCGTAACAACAACATATGGAAATGCGGTCATGTTATATGTATATATGTGGAGGTCAGAAGGGGCGTAATCTCCACTCGTCTGACGGATATTTACGCAAATTCCAATCTCCCCGGTCGGGGCGCGAGGCTGCGAGGCTTTAAAATAATAAGGATTACAACCGTAAACCTTAAAAATCAAATCGACTCGGCGTCGTCACCGCCGCGCACTACAGCAATCGGCCGGAGTAAGGGCAAAAGCGAGTGTGATTTGTGTAAATATCCTCCGTGTGTATTTGGAGGGCGAATTGCATGAAGGGTGCCCTCTGCCTACGACAATCAAACCCTCTGCTAGCGACAGAACAAACGAAGCAAAGAAAACCCTTCAAACGCTTGAATGCTTTATTAGTTTCGTACATTTTGCAACCCCTTTTAAGCACGTGCAGAATTTTCATTTATATTTTTTTCTGTTTTTTTATGGAAAACTTCATTAAAATCACCATTATTATGCGTTTTTAGTTATGCGACAATCGCCACGCCACCAGTCATATGCGGTGGAAGGCTTAATTCCGAAAATCGCTGAATAACCACATTTGCAACAGCGGTGCGAAAATGTGATGCCGGTTGCGATTTCGCAAGCGTGCTTACACGCAGAAATATGTTTTTAATTTCCTAATTCCGCACGTGTCAGCCTGCCCTGACGTCGGCCGGTGCTGGGCGGCTGCGCTCGCCGCCACTGTGTTGTGTTCGCATCGTCCACAATAAATTTGAACCCTTTTGTCATCAAGGATTATTACGAGATTACTGCAGTTAATAACCTGCTCGCGTGCGCGCATATTACACACGCGGACGTAAACGGATGGACTAAATGGATGAAATGTTGCACGGTCATATAACCGAATTTAATGGTAAAAATGCTGAACGTGTCCTTTAAAAGGTTTCCCGCATTAACATTTAGGTACCGCGTTCGTTTTGTGCATTGAAACAAATTTAACTTTCACGGCTGCCAAAAATTTGATGTAAATTTCTAACAAACAAGAAACCTGTGGTTAATAATTTAATAAATAAATGTATGCAAATATATATTACCGGAGCTAAAATATGATAACTTTCCAAAGTGTGTAAATAACCTTGGCTTACGTGCCCACCGAAAGCATATGCAAATAGACATGCGTTGCTTTGCTTATCCACCCGGGCAGGATATTGCGTGAAAATATACATTCGGTAATATTAAGGGCGGTAAATTATTAAACAGCAATTTCCGCAATTTTTGGTGGCGCCGAGGATTTGTCGAGTGGGGAAATCAGAACGTACGACGTCCGGCAATGCACACATTTATATTCTCTAGCGTCTTTCCTTTGCCCGAATGCAGAGCGCGTGCCGCGGTGGACATTATTGCAAGAGAAGACCTCCGCAAAAGTGCTGTTCGCCGTTGGCCTAATTCCAAATGTCCCCGGCGCTTAGAGACAGTGGGTTCTTCCCTCCCCGGTAAGTTATTATACGAGCATAAATTATTTCCCCCACCGGATCGGGCCTGAAGTGGTCCGGCACAAAAGTGTCCCGTTGAAGACACCCACTAATTGCACGACTGTCGTTTCCTCCTTTCGATTTCCTCGCACAGATACGGTTTGAAAAGAAGAAAAAATTGTAAAGTCACCGACAAGTAAATTCCAGTAGGGTGTTAGACTAATGGAGAGTGCGTACTCGCACTTGGTAATAATGGCATGACATGCATCAACCCCGGTATGCGTGCGCGAACAAGAAATACCTCAAGAAGTTGAAACCGCAGCAAACGATGGAAGACGGTGGAGGAACGAAGGGAGCGAAAAGCGTTTCCCACTGGCTTCCAACAATGCACTTTGATTGACCGCAGTTAGTGAGGCAAAATGCACTAATGGAAGTTAATGATTCGTGTCGAGGTAGGGGGGTTGGTTGGTTGGCTGGCTGGCAGCGGTGACGTGGGGCGGAAGAAGGTCTTAGACGCCACGTGCCTGCCCCGTTTATTTACGCTAAATTTTACCGCGCCTTCAACATTTGACAAGTCACTTATATTATTACCGCGCGCAACGCCAGCTATTCAAATGCGTGCATGTACTTTCACCCTCCTTTCGCACTCGAAGGGCGAACGGGGCAATTTTTTCCAACTTCACTGAAATGGAATTGGAAGCGCATTCAACGTATGATTCATGTGTGTTCGCATCATCGCATCATAGTCTGCCTAATTAACCAAGCTCAATGCACAGATCATTAGTGCAAGGCGTAAATTAAATTCTTTTTACTCCCTTACCCTTTTGACACGAATATACATAAATTTGGATTCCAGGTCAAAACCAACATGAAAAAAGCAATTTGCATTTGTGCTGCAGTTGGAGGTTGCTGATCAAAAGAACTGCGCAAATAAACAAGTTTGGTGGGGTCGTCCATCATCCGATGCGCCATGGGGCATGGCCATTATTTACATTGTGTAAATGTGCAGCGCGAAATGACCGTGACAATATTCAAACACGTTAATTATGCATGAATTCCATGTGTCAACTCGCCTATATGCCACCGATAGCGAGTGCCTATAAAAAAGTGAAGTGCGGGAGAACTGAATTTGCATTTTATCAGATGCCACGCACGCATACCGCAGTATGTACTATGCGGACGCGCATGGATTTCTTCCACCCACACCCCCCATCCCCAACATAGCCATTTCGTGGAAAGCATGTGGAAAGCAACAGCCCGAGAGTTGGAATTAGTTGGAAAACACGGTCATGAATTAAACAACAACCACTATATGGCTAACGCAACGCAACACGGAAAGCATGTGCAATCTACGCGCTTCCATATCACTTCGGCGCCGTGCCGTTCGAGTTGTTTTGCGCGCTGGAAGATGCAGGTAGAATAATACTTGCCATTAACACGAGCGGCGCACGCTGAAGAGAACAAAAAAAAACAGAAGCGAAATAAAGACAACGAAGTTAACACTCAAAGAAACTTACCTTTGTTCGAGCAAACAACCATCTGAGTAGATTAACGCACAATGACAACTCCTAATGAGAGTGATGGGTAACTCAAATTATATGAACTAATTTATTTACTTGCTTAGGATTTAATTATTTACAATCGTAGTTGTTGCGTTAAACATATTTACTCGGTACGTTCATATATAGACTTCTTTTTCTTGCCGTTTATAATATTTAAGTCATTTTTGTTCATTTATTTTGATAGATACAACAATGTCCGTTTAGTTAATTTGCCTTATAGTAGTTATTTAAGTGTATGGGTTGGTTTTGTGTCCTGTGTGTGTGTATGTGTGTAAATGTGCATTCCTTCTTGATTGGTTAGCCCTAGATTGCATTCTCGCTTCATTACAAACGTTCGTCATTTGCACACGTGTGTTTATGAACAACTTCATATCCAATTAATTACGGATTACGAGATTACAAAGTTTACAAAAGAAAGTACTACGGCTACGAAGGAATCGCTTGGGCAGCGTTTTTATCCATTATCCTTCGGTTCGGTTCTGTAAAGTGGGGAAGGTGTAAAGGTTTTCTTAAGTCACCACCAGTTCACTCAAGCAGCCACACAATCATTCAACAACGTGTCCATATTTTTATGATTACTATGTACAAGGAGGTGAATAGAGAAAAATAAAATCTGAAAGGGACGAAACAGAGAAGTATTTAATGAACTAACAACGAATAAAATGCATTTGCATTATTCACAGAGACCCAGTGAGACACACAGTTGGTGCCGTTCGAACTGTTAATTGTTGCGCCAAACTCCAACGCCACTCTACAATCATATTATATTTATAACATGAAATAAATAATCCATTCATCGTTAACATCAAAGGTAATATAATTGCGCACAACAAACAATTCGACGCACCCACGCGCACCTGTCTTTCTCACTACGTAATTGTCAACATGTAATTATAATCACAATCAATAAATGCTAGTCGTCATTGTCATCCCACAAATGATTCAAAAACCATCCATGTGTGTGTCTTCGATCACTTCAACCAAACCAATAATAACGATTTCCCTAGGTTCACTGTATTTCAATCGAGTCCCACGCACTCACTGCCACCCCGCTGCCCTTGAGCACACATTGATTAACATTGTGATTAGTTTTTTAACACCAACAGACCCCCTTCCCCTTCAAATAGTACGAGTTCAAAGTTCATTAAGTAGACGCTCTTCACCCGACAGCGGCAAGTTCCAAAGGGGCGACATAGGGTAAGGGTGGGAGGATGGGCGCGCGCGTGAAGAGAGACTCTCGTACTGATTGCAGGCGATTATTACAGTTGATGAGATCATCTCACTGCGGTCACCATGAGCAGGCCCAGCGCGACGAGGAGCGCCATGTGCTTGCCGGGCACGGCTCTGCTGGTCTGCATCGCCGCTGGATGCTCGCCTGAAACAGATTATCGCAATCCATTAGCGGCCGCCATCCCCAGCGCGTCCTCGCGATAAATCGCTATTATTCACAATACCACAATCTCGTACAC
>JARJDR010010391.1:0-13407 GCA_030264135.1 Myllaena sp. GC000078 | reverse complement strand
TCATCAAGTAATTGCTATTGCTGGAAATTGCTTCTTGTAATTTCCACTGTGATTGCAATTTTATAAAATAATATTTTCTCCTTAAAACGTGTAATATATATATATATATATATATGAATTAATCATATTCGGCAGTGTTTTTAGAACAACAATTAATTTTAGCTATTATTTCACGTTATTTACAAGGTAATAATAAAGAGCAATGTATTTATCAGCTGATTCGATTGCAAACGCCCACAAATAGTGCGCACGCAAATTGCAAGCATGTGCGTTGACACGATATCAACCGTCGGCGTCGGGATGATATTGCCACACGTGCGCGAATACGTGGCCAGCATGTTTAGTCGGATTTATACAATATGCATGATGAGATGAATGTACCCACTGAACAACAACAGCAAACGACACTAGCGTGCGACGCACATAAATAGGCAATACGATGCTAACGGCGCCGGCGTCGTGCGTATGTGCCGGTGCGATGAGAAGGTGATTAATAGTTTCGTGTGCGATTCCTCACGGCGCGGCGACGGGAACGCGTGGTAAGCAAAACACATTGTCGTTACAAATTCATGACAGCAGCGGAGGCATAAAACACGGGAACACATTTTTATCATCCGTGCCATCGTGATGATGCAAATGATTTGGTACACCGTTTAGTGTTGTCATGAAATTTAAATATATATTACAAACAAGTCTGTCAACAACACAACTTTGTCGATTCGTAATAGGTATAATTTAGTCAATTTCATTAATTGGAGCGTAGAAACAAAGGAATGTCCTGTCAAAGAACCTGATAAAATACAGATTTTTGCAAATCCGATTATAAGAGTTCTTTAATTGCCATTGAGATGAGGACCACATCGCAATCTAGGAAATGTGGGCAATATAAAAGCATCCATAAAACTCTGGGGAAAGAATTCGCTCGACAGTCATAAACCAATCTATCGTGAAATTGGTTAGGGAGAAACTTATAATTAATGATGATTATTGCTTGTTTTGCAATAGGTAAAATGAAAGTATTTTATCTCCTTCTATATTTGCATTTTACATTCATCTCGTGCAAGAAACAGGTATGGATGATTTGTTCTTGTACATTTAAAAAGTATAATATCTATAAGAATTTTGATGTGCGTATAAATACCATATAAATATGTATATCATAAGTTATTTATTTGCGAAATGCAAGCTCATAAAATATTACCGCATGCATGGCGCGACGCACGGTGGGATATAACGCAGTTTTATGTCCGATAGCATTAAGAAGTGCACATAAACATCATATTTCTTGGCGTTATGTGTAAATTGTGAGCGCCATAATCCTAACAGGTGTATATTACTAATGCGTCTATGCAGGTCAATAAATCTTGCTGCAAGACGTTCATTTTAGCACCGCAAATATTTTGTAAACACCAAAGAATGTTAATATTTTTAGTGGTGAAATAGGAAAACCCTCTAAGATTTCGTTATTATTTATAGTTTGGATATATCAAATCATTTAATGTTATCTTTAAACTCGTTGACTGTAAATAATTTGTATTATCTGATTATTCTGATTTATGTCCCTGTTAGTAACATTGTATTCTATTGATGCATCTGCATGGATGAAATTATTTATGGATCATTAAATTCTATTGAATGCTATTCGTTTTAATATTAACATATTCAGCATTAATGATCAAAATATAATCAAATACATTTCGATATCTGTAAAGTGAAAGAAATAGAAACTTTATTAAATCAAATTAAGAAACACAATTTCCGTTCGAACATATTTTCAAATTGTAATTTAATAAAAAAGTCAATTTAAACATAATAAAAACATAGAAATTAAACTTCAAACACCATACTGTTACTTGGTAAGCTAATTGGATTACTCTGATCATGTGCACGTAGACAATTTTAATTGCAAATTAACATCATCGCAGCTTTCATGCAGCATGAAAACTTTTTGCATGAGGCAATTTACACATTTATAAACGGGAACAGTTTTATTGGCACTGCGCCGTTCCGTATTGACTTTCTACTCTTTTTTACGCAAACGGCGCCGGCGGCGGCGGCGCTTGTGCGGACAAACCGCTTGCCACTCGGATCATTCGTCCATCCATTCAGACTGGTGTGTTCATCATCCATCCATCTATCCAAACGTGCGGGCTTGCAAAGGATCCGTGTAACAGCCGCTGTTACCTTTACCGCATTCCGCGTGCAAACCCCATCGCGGTTCTCGTTCATTATTCAGCCGCTGGTCCACCGCGTGCTTTCACCCCGTTCATTCTTATGCCGCGTAGGCCAAAAAATAGACGGCGGATGTGTTTGCAAATTAGTTTTCGCTTGCGCGCTGGATGGATCAGCAAAAAACTTCATAACTGTCGAAACGAATGGAATTTCACTCATCAAATACCTGACTCATTATACAAAACAAAAAAAGCAACGCAAGTTTTATATAATAATAAAATTGCAAATGCGATTAGAAAACGAGTGGCGCATAAGTACAAATAAGTCGTCTACTTTGTGCCGCATGCCAGCCCGCCTTTCATTCGCGGTGGGATTTGTCATTTAGCGAGCAGTCAAACGTAGGCGGCCTGTGTGCATAGGCGGCGAGACGTGCGGATGATGATGAAAAGTGGTAAGATTTATTCATGGCATCGTCTTCGTTAACATTTAATGTTTGTCGCGTTAATGAAGAACGCGTGATGTTTATTAATTGAATTGAATTTCTTAAAAACGCCATTTGTTGAATATTTGCTGCATAAATACCAAGTAAGTACCTAATTTATTGCGTATGGCATAGGGTTATGTGTATCGGCATGTGGCAATAATGCTAAATCAATATTTTGATAGGCAGTGATAAAAGCAAACAACGTGTGATCATGTCCACAGATTTACGACGTCGCATATTGCAAATTTACATAAAATTATAGGCACGCACATGGGAGCTTTGGATTTAATTGAAACTGTATTTTGGAAATCAATTAATTACTGATTAAGGCTCACAAAATGTTTCAAGCGTTGACAGTAATAACAAATATCGGAATTAGTAGACGGATGTAATCAAGTAAGAAAATAAATTCGTTGGCAAGCTCTAGTTATACAGATAATATTCCTAAGTCAACGTAGAATTTCATGAGGAATAAATGACACGCATATACCAATCTGTGTGTCTGGCAGATAAGTGCCGATTAATCAAATCACAACTGCCTTCTTTGATGGGGATAATACGAAAGGAGACGATGTATTCGGAACGGCAATGAAATGATGCGCAAAATATAAAAAGCGCGTAATTAATGTGCAACTATCAATCCCTGTCGTCACTCTATAGTTGCTCATGTAGGTCGTCGTGTCATTGCGAATTCAATATTCATAATGGATTGAATCAGACGCCAATATAGAATATGTATGTTCAGGGAGGTTTGAATTTGGAAAACGAGACAACGAATACCCAAGATTTGACGAAATCTGGGTTTTCAACGACGCCGACGCTCTGCGAGAATAGAACGCGATCAAAATGCAATAGGCAGAGAGTATTTTCATATTTTCATCCATCCGCCTTGCGAATCACAGGCGGAATATAAGAGTGGGCTCGGCGGACGCCATTGTATCATATACGGTTTTCCCTCAGTGCCCCAGCGTTTTCCCCACAGCGGCAACAATATGTAGTCCTTTGCTTGAGCATATTGGAATCTTGACTTTACTTCTCCTCTCTACGCCGCGCCGGTCAGATATGTTTAGCAAAGATACGGAATACAATCAAATTCCACGTAAAATGTAAATATATTTACCATATGCATTCCTACAGCAGTTCTTGTAAAATAATAAAAAATATTATTATTTGGTGCATATACGAAATCAGACTAAATCAAAATCATTTCACATATTATAACTTATACGATTATATTTGATATAAAATACTTTTTGATAGGGACGAAAGGACCACTTGACAACAATGGTGAAGCGTTTTCCTTTTGTCGCCCTAAACCAACGCGATTTCAGCGCTTGCGCTAAAAGATGGGATCAGAGTGAGTGTTTGCAATGTGCACTAAAAATTATGCACGCTTCACAAACTTGGTTGCCGCAGCACATATCCAAAAAATTTAAACCGCTTATGCGAAACATCAGTGCGTATCCGTCTATTATTCTAGCACATGATAATAGGATTTACTCCTAGAATGCAGATTTTCATCTTCTTTTTATCTATTAATAATATAACTCAAAGCACAAGAATCAAAGTCTAAAAGTAAGCTCATTGAGTTAAGAAAAAAGTCATAAATAACACGCTTATTAGATTATTAACGCAATACTTATTTTGATAGCTATTGTTAGATATATCAGAATTCAACGCGAACAAAGTAATAAATCTCGAAAGCAAAAAACAAAGACTTACCCTCTTAGTTTGAGGAGAATTAGAAGAGGTTTGTTTGTTATTTAGCACTAAAGATGACAAAAAATCACAAGATTCATTCCAACCGAAAGTAGGTATTACGCACAAAAAGAAATGCAAAGGATGCAAAGGCAATTTCTTAGTGCCGAATTTAAATTACAACTCTCAAGTTTTAATTTCTGAAATGTCGCGCCAAGACAATACATTATCAAGCGCACTCTGTCATCGCACATAATACCCTGCCGCGCTTTATACAATTGATGCGACAAGCTTGTAGTAAGTCGGCGGTGGCGCAACCCTTTTCGCCGACTGACCGTGCGCCCACAAATTACGAAGACACAATCAGTGCAGCCACACCCCCACAGTGGGTGCCAAAACTTTCCATTGAAATTCTATACGCGTACTCTTCCCGTCAGTCCACAATACGCGCTCGCCTGTCAATATATTATCAATAGAAAATTCATTTTATGAGCAACGAGCAGCACACCCCTTTTCGTAATCCTGCGAAAACGCCGGACGAACGCAATTCTTTTGTATCTTTTCATCACGCGGACGCTTTTGAGTAATACCGTATGCCGAGACCATTTATCATATCTTCGTTATCATTAATATTTTTAATGAATTCTTTTGGGTTTTAGAAATTCGCCTCGAAAGGATTGAAATTTTCTTCGATTTGAAAATAATTGATTTTAATGTAAGTGTAAAGAATGGAAAAGATTAGTGATATTCGTCTATAAATAGAACTACGAGGATAATTTGTTAACTTCGTTTTTTGTTGTTCCTTCAACTAAAGCAAAACCCATTAGTTGAATTAACTGCAAGACAATATATCAAGGATTACATATGAACATACTGAATGTCTGATTTATAATGTATATAATTCATATTGATTCACCGACAAAGTTGGGAATGTTGTTTCTCATATATTTTATGATCAAATAAAAATTACATTTTGATATTGCGCCCTGATAAAACTTTTCCCCAGATAATCAGAGAAATGTTATTACGGAATTAATTAAACCAAAATCGAGATGCGTCAGAAATTTCCACCCACGTACGCGCTCCGTCCGATTTCCGATTTCCCATTGCTCTGCCATATCTGACAGTTTAAATCCGCATACATCTTCACCGGGCCCATCCTAGCCTTCCTAACGCCGTCGGCGTCGGGTAGCCTTCATCTAGTCGCCTCCCTCAATAATATAAAGTTAATTACACCCGCCCATTGTTTGTGTATCTATCTATTCGCGTTTAATTAACTCGAAGGGTATTAATTAAAACACATTTCGTACACCGACCAAAAGAATCCAATGTTATGATTTCCACGCTAAGAAAGCGAACGCCAATAAGGGATGATTTCTATTGAATGCCGCTGATGGAGAAGAAATTAAGTCATATAGTCGCGCCACTCGTAATCATCATCTCGTCCATCTTCTCGTCGTTCTCGACCACGGCGAAAACACTACGCATCAGGCGTTGTGGGAATTAATTAATTCCCGAATTCGGCATTCAGCGTACGGCCGGGCCGGCATGAACCCGGCCTCGGACTGACGTCAATACCATAATATGTCGACGGCCGTGCGAAAACGATAAGGATAAGGAAATTAGATCCTGAATTTTACGTCGACAATTACACTTTCGTACGAACGAACGAACGAACGATTCGCAGAAACTAGCGTCGACATTTGACACAGCGCGACGGCAACGCATCAATTAGTTAATTGCGTACTGCTATTGAAATACAATGCGCGCGCTGTTGTGCGCCACGCGCAAAATTCAATCTGAGATTAATGAACTCGTTTAGATGCACGCCGCGCGTGCGATGTGCGAGGTGTTTGCACTGCGGTCCGAAAATTGGATAGCCCTCTCAATCATTGGGCACCGGCTGATGGAGTGTCCACGTCGCATCCAAACTTTTGTTTATTCTGGCCAGCCAATCGATACGTGTTTTCTTTTAAATTAACCAAACGTGAGGCGTGAAACAGCGATTTTCAAAGCGGGTAATTTTTTTTCTTTCTAATCCGCTACACGTCATCAATTTCACTAAAGTGGCCAGAGGCGAAAATCGTTTTCGATTTTGCTGCAAATAAATAAATATTTCGATACTTCTAAATGTCCCAATATTCGCCACTCTGGCGCAAATTGATATCATATCAACGAATATTTTCGTCCAGTGGGAACAGCGCAAAGATTGGTAACATATTTCAATTTCTTATTCAGTTATTATCCAATATCGGCTAGAATTGGAAATTTTGCGTGAAATTTGGTTTTGTCGTATGCATCAAATCGAAAGAATAAATATATTCGTTCTACTGCTAAAGTGTGATACGAATATGCACTAGCAGAAAATTGGAAATGTTGAATGCTGCTCGGATTGATGAGCACCATTTGGCATTTACCGCAGTAGACAACAACCCCTTTCAAATAAATCGCATGGTGTGAAATTGAACTCTGTCGCTTCTTGAAATACTATTGTATTCGTAACTGGTTTGAATTGCAATTGTGAGTATTATGTAAGTAAATCCCCGAAATATTTTTTCAATTCTCGCAAATCTTACGATAATTGAATGTCGTTTAGCATCAGTCTATATTTATTTAATCAAAGAAAACGTCTAAACTCTCCCAGGCAATGTTGCATGTCTATAAGTAGTTTTCGTGTTTGGTTCAACTCTCTCCAAACCTAGCAATCAATAACCGCATTGAATAATATCTTTCTTAAAACCCGTTATTTACCTATTACGATGCTTTTGGTTAAGTTAAGTCAAAATGAGCGTTTTCTAAATCCTTCTGACAGATTACAAAGTTCAACAAAACAGCATCAATCTTGTAGCGACAATATTTAAATATCAAATCTTGTCACACGCATTTCGTCTCGCAAGTGCGCCAAAACCGCATTATAGAAAACGTATAAAACTTCCTGCTGTCGACGAAACAACGCCATCAGCCACCAGTTCGTCAAGTTATATTACATCGCTCATGTGGGGTTAGCGTTAACATCATGTGACTTGTAATATAACTCCCTCTTTTCCCGTCGAACAATGGATTACGCTTTCCAATAAGTTTGCGATATGTAGCAACATTAGACTTGACAAACTCGTCCGCAAACAACTAGGATCAAAACTCATTTCCAAATTTAAAATTCATCCATAAGATATGATGCAAGTTTCAATTGCACTCGCCATTGTTAGAAGAAAGCGAGATAATTCGTAGATTAAGTGCATTTGAATTGCCAATCTTAGACCGCGTCTTGTCGATTTAATTTTAAGAGCAAACGGATTGACGCTCCACCCTAGCAAGTGCTCTTCGGTATGTATGTACAAACAGGCGCCATGTCAACACGTTTATCTGCTCGGCGCGCCGCGTTAAGTCGGTACTTATCAAACTGCACAAGTATCGGGGCGTATTTGGCTAGACGTTAGTTGTGAGGCTCTGTAACTATACCGCATCGCGGGTGCTCTTTGGCGCTCTCTACATGAATAATGCATTCGATTGAGCGTCGACCGACGCAAACGCAGTCTCTGAATGTTTCTTGTACTCACTCATTATGCGAATTTCGCGTTTTATCGTTTGTCTTGTGCAGCTGTTTGAGGATGCAATCAAATACTAATTGGATTTTATACTGCGAACTGAATTTTTATTTACATTTTGGAAAATAGTTTGAGTGTCTTTGCTTGCCCTCCAATCTCATCCGTATGCCGAGAATCGAGAGTTACATAATCGTTAATCGCATATTATGGATACGTGGGAATTAAGCAATTACACTCGCTCCCGCAGTAATTTCAAGTCTAATGGTCTACATTACGAGTAGTACACCTAAGGTGTAGTTGAAGGCTAATCGTATCCTTTTAGTGGTCGATTAAACGGTGGATGGACAAAAATGGCACTGGGGAAATGATCACCGAATTTCAACCAGCTAAGCAAGCAAGTTTAACAACACCTTTTACTGTTTTTATCGCCTCTAGTTAGGCAAAACAAATAAAATAATCACATCCTCACACGAATCATTTCACCGCAACGCCATTAGTCTCGGAAAACTTATTTTTGTATACGTTCCGGGATAGTCTGTGCGTGTGCAGGTGCCAAGCGTTTAATCTCTTTTTTATGAAAGCGCCGCAGTCAGCTTTTGCACTTTTATAGTTTTCACCTCGGCGCCGCGCAGCTTCAGCAAAAACAAGAAAATAAAACTGTGATTTATTGCGTTTCCTTGGCTAGAAATTATTATGACGCTGATTGAGATTATACATCTCACTAACAATAAGTGTTTGTATCAGAATATAATCATATATCACGTTTAATAAGAATTCCAACTTTTGCGGATGAGAATATCATGTATAGTTAATGTCGAAATAAGTTTCGGAAATCCACGACATACTCGTATTGCATGGACGTTGTCGCATGGATGCGGCAAGCGCAATCCCTGCGGCATTCGACTGCGAAACCGTGTTGCTGTCCAACTGAATGCCAGCGGCCTTCAACTTCGATATTGCTTTTGACTTCAACGTCGTCCATATGCTGACATCGTCACACAAACTTATCGATGTGTAAAGATCCTATTTAACTTCTTATATTGGAGACAATTATATGTCTAGAACATGTTTTAATTCTGATCAATTATAGGTAGCAAGTTGTAAATGGATTGCGAAATTCCCCTATGCAATTTTCGCATCGCTTCAACATCGATTTACACTTACTCAGAGAATTCTGCACTTGCACTATTTGTACTCCAGAGAACGCTGTACCCCTTAGGTCCTTTTAATCTCTGTAAAAGAGAACAATGGAACCGATATTTTCAGCAAAATTTAATTTATGATGATCACAAAGTTGTGCTTGATTTGCAAAATGAATTTTATTATTTATTCCAATCTTGAATTCAACATGTCGTATCTGCATTATAGCATTGCAAGCCTCAGAAGAAATATTGTTTGTCTCCCACGCAAGTAATGCAATTCCGTATCTGTTTCACCGGAAGTGTCGGCATACGCTGAAGACCTCCTAAGAATATCGCGCGCCTCATTTACAATATGAAATCATCGTACTTTTTTGAGGGTGACATCCGTTATTCAGAGCACGCACATATGTGTATCAACCAACCCCTCATTCAGTTCACCTTCAGCGCTAGCAATCCGTCACCGTCTCGCATGCTTATTGATAGACTCGTGGGAGTTAATCAGAATTTTTTACGCAAATAAAATTTAGCTTTCGTTGTTATTTGACAATGTCGTTATGAATTTACGTCAGCGCATCCCTCTGATCCTGACTAAAATAAACGACTTTGGGGTGGTTGGCCGTCGGTCACCGTCGGTCGGCATAAAATTCTATTTTCACTTTCGTCGGCTGAGCACGCGCCGCACGTGAGAGCTTACCAGTCCCTTCTCCTCTCCGGCCGGTCAAATTTATTCCCAAGCGCATTGCCTTTATTACAGGTCTTACTTTATTCGCTAAGTATGATTGTTGTTACATGTTGGTGTTTCATCATTGAAATGACTCGAAATATTTCTTCATCACAAATCGCACAAAGATAATAATATAAAATCAATTTACTTAGCCGATTAACCAAGTCCTCAATTATTTAAGTGCTGACCGCGTACGATTCCGGCGAATTTGCAATTTGCCTACTTCTGTCGCCCGACATTATCCCGCTGCGTGGCCAAATTCAGCCGACTGGACAAAGCATGCTTCGTGAAGCGTACTCTATAAAATATGAGCTTTAGATTAGATTGTTTTCGGAAAAAGTTAATTTCGTTAGCGTACACGTAGACAAAGCAAACACCATACGGCAGACAAGAAATTAATTACTGTACCAGCAAACAGACTAAAATATAAGGCAACACCAATTCGCGCAAAAAACACTCAATGCGAAATGTGGCCATCGAAGAAAAAGAAAACGTTTGACGGAAGACACTTTATGGTTGGGGCGGCCCAGGAATATTTATTTAAGCATTTACGCTGCCGCCCGTTTGCCGCTATCGCCCAAAATATATACATTTATATATCTTACGCAAGCGCGCACACAGCACACGCCAAACCAAGCTGGTTGACAAAAATGATGAAAGACGTATGTAATGCGCGCGGCGCAAAGAGCACATTCGCGGAAACAAATGTACGCGGCGCGAAATGTACAAAAGTGACATGGAAAGAAATTTGGCATTCATTAAACGCTTTACGTACGGGCAAGAATGCGAATAATAAACTGGAAGAAATTCACAATAATGCCGCTTGCTTACGGGGCTTGCCATTTGGCGCATTTGGGTATTCTGCGCAAGAAGAACGTCATCGCTTTATGTCTCTGAAGCAGTTTTTATTAAGTGCTTGTTGGTTGACGCAAATTGGTCTAATTTCAGCGCATTTTCCCTGAATTTGTTCAATGTATACTTAAATATTACCCCAAATTGAAGAAAACTTGCTTTGAATGCAATTGTTTTTGTATGAATGGAAATTTTATATATTCATATAGGGTTTTATTAGTAAAGATAATTTAGCTCGTCCTGCGATAGCGCCTGCCAAAACATTATAAACATTATAGAAAACGTTTCCTTGAAAGGCTGATCTTTTACAGCGACGACTTGGAACATGAATCGCCACTTTTGTGCGTTGAATACAATGCACGTTCAGGTCGCGGCGTGTATTATTGCAGCGTATCCTTTTCTAGACGAACTTTGTGTCAGGTGCATTGAGTATAGCAAGAACTTTCGCGGGAAAAGCCTGATTTAAGCCAAACTCATCTAAAAAAAAATCAAAATTTCTGAATCAGTATATACGCAAAATTGTAATAAAAACAAAATTTTATTATATTGCACACTAAAATATTTTGTAAACATCGTAAAAGGCGCATTTTAAAATGTTTTAAAGCGGAAACTATTAATCCATAAACAATTCCCTGCGAAACGAATACTTTTAGTGCTCTCTCGTAACCTGCAATCCCTTCATTTTCCGCAGACCTATTTCCACGGATTATGTGTAATATGTATGTGTGTCATGAATATTTTATGAACGACCTTATATTTTGTGCACTTTCGCGCTGCGTTTCGAATTTGGCGCGCGAAATCATTCACGGCTCAAAGAATCAGAAAAGCGTCCACGGGCCATAAGTTCTATTCGTCTGAGCTGGCTTTCGTATTTATGCATTGTTTACGCTACACTACACCCTTCAAAAAGGGTCATTCCCCACCAAAGTTTCGCCGCGCGAAGGACATCTCTCGCGCTACGACTGCAGTTTGCTTTTGCATTCGGGTGAATCCGAGTGTTTTAAGTCATTCGGCGTAATGACTGTATGCTATGCGGATGAGGGTTGTTTTCAAGATGTTTGCTGAACGACGAACAGATTATTCCAGTCGTGCGATTATCTATGTGTGTTCTTAAGTGATGAAGGAAAATCGAGCGCACTATACAGCAAGCGGTTATGTTTATCTTTTGGAATTTATTGTTAATAACTGCTTTATTCTTCTTGTAATAAATTTAGTAAAACAATACGATCCTTATTTAAAGATAATAAATATGAAAATAATAGAATAAATTATATTCGCGCTCATTTTTCAATTGCATTCCGTTCATTCCCTACGTGTCTAAATGCACGCGACATTTGTCTACTACTGTTTGAAAAGCAATATGAAGGCAACGGCTGCGCTGGGAATACAAAATCGAGTAAAATGCGATGCACATACGTTACGAATTTATTAAATAGAACCATGCGAACCAACCGGATATTTTCCATCACCAAGCCAAACAAATGCGACTGTATTTTAAATGAATCCGTATGCAAATGCGAATTTACAATTTTGTTAACGCGTATATATGATCCAAACTATGATTTAATTACGAATATTGTATTATAATGTATTTGATATAGAATGAGAGCAACTGGACTTGAAACATTCTTCGCATTCTTGCAGCGGAAGGTGTAGAAGGGCATTAAATAGTTGCACGAAGCGTGCGAAAATGTCACCGCATTATATTCTTTAGAATCTTTGACGAAGGATCGATGTGATGCCAATGAGTTCCCGGTCGCTCGCATTCTCTCTATGGAATGCCACCGGACGGACGCGGACGGTCAGGAAGTCGACACACATTCCCTACGAGAATTAATTTTATATTTAGATTTTACGGGCCGTAAAGAAAATTCAACTAAATAATGTTTAATAATTAAATTGCATGTCTTGCATTTGCAATCCACAAATATGCGATTGAGCGAATAATGCAATTTCATCCGCGCATCAATGAACGGATTAATAACGCAATCTACGCTGCGGTCGGGGATAAATTCCGCAACGATGGAGCTATTAGCAGTGCGAAGCGAGCGCTCCGAAAAACAAATCAATCGAATGAAACCTCATGAATTTCGCTATTGTTTTAGTACGTACCATGTTTACCCAAGCAATGATTATTTGAATTAATGTCCAATACCCACGATTTGATTTATACAATGTTTACATGATTGGTACAAAATCCCGCACAAATTGAAGGTTTTGTTTTAAAGTTTGTGTGTACTTATATATTAATATGCACGAGCGTAAGAATGTTAAACCGGGAGAGGCGTTGATGGGCGGTATATTGCATTGTCTTGTAATTGTGGCGTGTATTAATATGCATGCCGGCCTGCAGTCCATTATGCGCAGGCTTTGCTATAAATAATGCAAGTATAAAGCACCCGAGGAAACCCGTTGACTTTTAATTGTCTTTTGATGAGCGCAAGTTTTTAAATGAAACTGCAAACAATGCGCGTGTATAATCAGACTATGTCTGAAACTTTGCATTCTTATTAATTTCACAGATGTTCTGCTAATTGATGACGTTTTCCGCAATTCGTCTTTGCACACCTGCTTGACCAATATGTACGTCATACTAATTACAAGATGCTTGACTTATTAAGGATCTACCTTAATATCAATAAATGTCATGGTAGGAATACCCAAAGTTTATATTTTTAATTTGCGATCCATCTTTCATCAATAAACACTGTGGTTGTAACGGCTGTATTCACTAAGAATTTATATTACGGAGCAATCTGCATCACACTAGATTTCTAAATTGAGCTAGGT
>JARJDR010010370.1:0-48847 GCA_030264135.1 Myllaena sp. GC000078 | reverse complement strand
CGAAAACGTTCTATCCGATCAAATTTACATGGAAAATGCTTGGGGCCATCCTGAGGTGAACGTTATATCCGAGCAAACGTTATATCCGAGTACGTTATAACGAAGTTCTACTGTAGGTAGTTGTCTTGCAGTACTTAAGTGGATTTATTTATGCGCAATTGAATGTGTAATTGTTTAACAAACATCGTTTTACGGCTGGCGCTCACTTTTTCTTCGCGCGCTGCTGAGAGAGAGCTTTTTATTGCTGGCTTCGAACATGACTTAAGCGTCATAAACGCAAATCAACACGCAAACAGTAGTTGGCTGTTTGGCGTTTTATTTAATGGCCACCTTTTGTTTAATGCGTCGAACGTGTGCGTGTAATTACGATAAATCATCCGGCCAGTAGTTTTCGGTGCCGGTAATAATACGCATGAGCAAGACTTGGACTTATTACTTGACTTACAATTGATGTAAGTAAGTAGGAATAGGAATTATCGTAATCATAGTAATAATAGAAATGTAATAATATTTACTCCAACTCGAATTAATTTCCAGCAACTACTTAAGTATAGTTGTATATGCGCATTTATCAAATTGTAAGCAAAGTTTTGCCGATTGCAATGCGCAGAGTTGAGATGTGTGGGCTTTCGATTTGAGTCACCCAAACCGCGCGTTTATTTTTAACGCACATTCGGAAAGTTGCGCCGGACCGCGCAGAGTAAGTACTTGCATTTGTCGTGCGTGCGCAATGTGCGCCAACTATAAAAAGCGCCACGTGTCGCATGCGTTTATTTCGGGTGTGCGTCTTCACTAGTATACTATATCTGCATTCCGATCCAATCGGCTACAAAAGCGAGCGAAAACAACAACAACAACAGCGCAGCGAGCGCAACGCGATAATTTTCGCTCCGAATAGATTTTTCCCACTTAGCTAACTAAGTGCGAGATGCGCGCGATGATAATCGTAGATCGGCGCACACGTGGGCGGATTGAGGAAATGCACACGCGCGCGCGACGTGAACTCATTTAAGTTCAATCACTGTGTACGAGACGATGTGCGACATATTATGTGCACCGGATTCAGAATTAGAATTAGAATTAGAGAATTTGTGATTTGGAAAGAAAAAAATCACGAGCAGTGAAAGCAGAAGAAAAAGAAGAAGAAGGAGAGAGACGTAAAGAATTATTTTTACAAAATGTATGTGGTACGCATGTACCGCATGTGCGTATTACACCCACGCGACTTAAGCCACATGCGCTCGCGCGTGTTTGTGCCCGGAAATGGCGACGCACTCGGATTTCCAGTCGTGTGACACTTGCTGCGCATAATTTTCGATATTATTCTAATAATATCATTCAAAACAAGATTACTTAAGTAAAGCAAAAGCACTTCGGCAAGAAATTGAATAAAACTTGCGATTTTGATAACTTTGGGAAATATTTCGTTATAGGTTTGATTATTGTAACCAGGAACCAGTTGACCGACCGATGATTGGTGGGCCGATAATGAGCATTGCTGCATACTAATTTCGACGACAAATATCAGCTCGGTGTTCATCATTTCGCGACAACGAACACCTGTGCGCATAAATTAAGTACCATACTTATATGTGAATTCAAATTTTACGATTTCTACATCAAATACCGGACATACTTAATTGTTTATCGGTGGACAAAACTCTTCAACTCTTCAACTCTTCAAATTAATTACAGAAAAAGTGGGAGGATGAAAGAGGGACCAATAGAAATATTAGCCACGGAGTTAATGAGCTATTTAATAATTGTATTTACAAACTGTTTCTTTCTCGAGGCGGCCCCTCCGAAATCGTTTCGTTTTATTTCGTCTTAAATTCAACTCATTACAAAATTTAAGGTGTGGACCGCGACTTGCGACTTGAACTTAAACTTAAACTATCTCTGTCTAGCTATGCGCGTGCATGTATGTATGTACCCGATACCGGTTGCTATTCGAAAAGACTAAAGAGTAACGAATCTAATGCAAGGCGAGAGGCGAGCACGAGATATTCAATACTCGCTGCTGAAGCTGCTGAGGCTGAGGCTGAGGCACACATGCGCGCAAGTCGAACCGTAACGGATCATTTTATTGTCGGACATTCGTTTTATGCTTAATTTATGCAACGCCCCGGACTCCATCGGCGACGGTGGCCGTCCATCGACTTCTTCTATTTCTTCATATCGTAGATATCATACATGTCATACTGCTTGGTCCAATGTGTGCGTACTTAAGTCTTATGCCGGTGTGCGCGCATGTATTCAATAAATAAAAAGAGGCAGGCGCTTGGAATAAAAGTCGATTTGATTAGTATAACAAACATTCTTTTCGGGCTGGCATGTAAATAAATAAAATCCAGCCATATGTGTGTGTACGTAAATGTTAAAACGTTAAGTACGCCGCGCCGTGCGAGCGATAACTGAAATATTTTCTATAAAAAGCGGTCGAATAATAATAATAAGTCGTATAATACGCGAGAGAGCTGGTGGAGAAATACCCGTAAGTGAGTCTCGCGCATGAATTTTAATAATTCTAATTAGAATATCGAAAGAAATACGATATAATAAAAAAACAACGTATCTCTTTGATGATGGTCTCGATTAATTGATCCACAGCCAACACACATGCGATGCCAACTACCTAGTAGAAGAAGAAGAAGAAGAAGAAGAAGAGGAAGAAGAAGAAGTACAGTTAATCCTCAACACAGCAAATTCATAATTTAACAACAATTTATTTATGCATGTATAGCAGGAGCAGCACGGAATAAATTGTGCGCTAGTTAGAAGAATCGGCTCTGAGATTGGGTCATAAATTATTCGAAATAATGAGATCGATAAAGAAATCGATAACGTCGCGGACGCGCTCAATAATTTCGGTAAGTAGACTTGAGCGACTTGAGCCGCGAATACCAAATGGTGATCATTGATTCCGCATCGCATACGCGCCATTGTTTTGAGCCGTGCGAAATTAATCGAATTAACGTTATCGATCGCAACCCGACAGAATTTAATTTACGAATGATTAATGTCTTTTTCTACCAACACTAGCAGTGGCTAGATCCAGTAAAACTCTACTTAAAATACGTACAGAAATTACTTAAGAGATTTTAAACATATTAAGTACTTAATTTAAGTCATTGACTTTAGGATAACTGACAATGAGGTGTGATGATAATGTATAAACTTGTTTCCTTTCTGATTTCTAAATTTCTCTTGTAACTGCGCTAAAGTTTAAGCTGACATTATTAAGACCAATGGATGAAAAAATAAGTCACATTTGCTAAATGCAGCAAAGAGTACAAGAGTAGGTATGTAAATGTAGGTATAGAAAGAAGGCTTCCATTCGTTCCCACTTAAGCCTAATAAATGTGGGCAGTGCCTAATCCGTGCGAATCTCGCGCATGAAGCGCTCAGCACAATAGCGAAACAACCTGCCCAATCGTGGATTGATAGACGAATACAATTCCGCCTGCGCGTTGATTGGCCGGTGCGTTTCTCACTCTCTGAATCACAGGCGACGCTACTTAAGCGAGTACTACTTAAGTAAGGACATCGTTGCGCCATCTATAGAAAAATTTTCAAACTTTTTAAAGAGTTTATTTGCGTGCAAAACAAAAATATTGCGTTTTGTTTATAAGCTGATTTAATTATTATTGCCGTATATAATTTAGGATGGAAAGTATAATGACTGAAACAGAGTATATAGGGTGAAACACAATCCCTAGATTGCTTAAGAAACGTCCAATGATTGCAGTACTTAATTAACTAACTCTGCAACTAAATAAGATTACAATGCGCAATTCTAGTCAACGTAAACATACATTATCGTGAAAGGAATAAATATTTAGTTAAAACATAAAAGCTGCACCGTTGAGCGATGCGTCGCGACGCCGAATGTCGTCGTCGTCGGTGGCGGCTGCGTCCGGATAGTCCTTATTTTTAGCGCTCCCTCACCTCGGCCGCTTCAACCCAGCGCATATCTTGCTCCTTCATTACACTTGACAACTACTCTACTACTACTAGGTATTGATATGCATGCATGTTTACACATACACACGCGTGAACAGAGCATCGCATCCAACACGAAAAACTATATTCGAAAACATCCGTCCGTCCGTCCGTGCGTGCGTCCGCGATGAGCAGCTAGAGAGAATAGATTTCGGCCCACCGCGAGCACGCGCGATTTCTAATTTCACGCGACAAGTCCAAGCCAAGCGTATTATTGATCGATAATTAATGGCATTGCACTGCAATTGCATTGATTGTTGTTTCCTTGCGCGGTGTGATAAGATGTGATTCGTGTGGACCACATGGCGAAGAGTCGGTGTGTTTATATGCGAGGATAAAACGTGCCATTGAAACAAAATAGACTCGCCGTCGAGTGTGGACAAGGCTGATTGTCGATATACATACAGTGCTCAATTCCAAATTACTTTAGTTAATTTAGTTGAATTCCAATAATATTTATAATGCCGCCACAACCGCATCGCCATCATGGTCCGCAGCCGAAGAAACCGATTCGGGCGTACATCACCTTTGGCAAAACAACCATTCGTCGGGTAACTTAAGTCCTATCCAAAAACTTCACATAATTTTTGATTGTCATTTGTTTATTAACAAGATTTCTACCGTAAATGGTAATATAATTAATGGTTTTAATTATGTGCTAGTTTTGAGTGGTGTTTATAAATGTTTTGCTGTGGTAATTAAAATTTTATCCCATTAAGTCATCATTTGTTCAGTTAAGTAATGTAACGGGTTGCCTACAGTTGAGCACTACTTGCATGGATTAATTCGTGAAAAATTGTTGATTCGTGATTCTTGATTCATAAATTAATTGCTTTTATTAACTTTTATTAAAGTAATTAATTGGAATGAGTCAAGAACAAAAAAAAAATAATGCGGTAAAACAAATATAAATAAATATATAGTGTTTGCATAAACATCTACTATCAAATTTATATCAATGGTGTTAACCACCGGCTTCTGACCCTTCAATCAAAAGGATTTATTTTATTCTTGAATCTATAGAGTGTTTCCACTGTAATTGTTACATAGGATAATTCTATTTTAATCTATTCTAAGTAAGATAACTTACTCTATGATTAGGATAAGTCAATATCTGATTTTTGAAATGGAAATTGAATTATAGCTAAACGGACACACTCAGTATATACAAATTTTACTACGCCAAATACAGGCCACAATTGCAATAACGTCCGCATGTACATACGTGCTGTATGCGCTGGAGGAGTGTTGGCGAGATGCGCGCTCTTGCGGCGTCGCGGCGCCGGCGCCGTATCGCAAATCGATAACGAAGCCCGCGCGCGCCCGCGCTCCGCAACAACAAAGCGATATGAGAACTTCCGCCCGCTTTTCGCATTTTCGCATCGACTCCTCCTTGTCTCCTCTTCCTCCCCCACCTCCCCCCGACCTCAACACTTTCCCGCGAGTCTTTACAACCCCTTCGGTGGCGTCCAACAGCATTTTCTCATCCAATTTGTAGAATCTTTCGCCACTACTCTTTGCTGCTGGCTGCTTGGATATGATAAGCAAAATACGCGAACGGCATTGCGGACGGTGTTAGCCATCTGGCGGGCATTTTCCGCACGCCGCGGTGGAAAACACTGGTGGGGCGTCGCGACGCCGCGCCAACGCCGACGCCGACTTCATCGACTTCGCCTCCGCCTCCGTTGTCGTTCGACGTCGACCGTCGTCCGCGTTAGTTAGTGTATAGTCTCTATCTCCTCTCGCGGACGCAATTTGGAATAATTCGCTCGGCGTGCAGCGAGTCAGTGTGCAGCGGCGAATTAACTTGCATCCGGGGCGTGCATGTGTGTGTGTGTTATAGGCCGTAGTGCAGTTGTGGGATTTGATACGGAAGGAAAATTGCGAGGCGTCAGCAGCCGCCGCCGCATTATTTCCATGGAGAACAAGTAAACGCGCACCTAACACACACACCCACGTATACACTCGCAATAAATCATCTCTCCTCATTCAGAATGCATTGATGCTGCTGCACCACACACCAACACACACCAGCCAACAACTCATTCGCGACGTGTTTTATACGGTTTTTTGAATCGCTTCCGCCCTCCAAGCTCGCCCGCCTCCCCCCTATCATCGGTATTGATAATACTATACCAAATATACAAATAAACAACCCAACTATTGTTAATATACGAGTACACGAGTACAGTTAGTAAAGTTTGAGATAATTAAGCTTTGAAACGACGTGCCTCTGAAAACGAAATCGCTGCCTTTGTAATTTCCACGATTCGATATAATATACACCATTTACATTCGCATCTTATAATCGGATATTTATACAAACGAAGAAAAGCGCGCTTAACCTTATTGTAATGACACGTGACGCGAGCACCACGCCACCAGCGCCATCCGGCGAGCACTAGACACGGCGAGGAGGAGCGCGGGCATGTCGCAATATGATATCCTACAACAGTTACAACAATCAGGGATACAATAAGCTCTTCACGCAGGTGAGCACATGGCGGAGATGATGATAGCGCCTTCTACGTCTCGATGGCGCTCAAATTTGAATGAATTGACTTGATTTTGATACCATTTGTGCTTTCGATGTGAAGTGCGTGCGCAAGGGAGAGCGCGTCGCCGCCCCTCGCCCCCTCTGTCGGTCAGGCCAAACTAGCGTTAATGTGTATTAGAGGTTATGATGCGATTCGAAGAACGGCACTTTTTCGCTTTCTCTCTCTTTCTCTTTTTTTCGTCTTGTTCAATGTGTGTTTCTATCTTTTTTGATTTGTCTATCTAAATGTGTTTGATTACTGTCGACGTGTTTCTTCTTCTTCTTCTTGTGAAACATGCAAATATGTCACTGGTGAGATGATGCGTGCGCGGTGTGTTTGATGCCCAACTCTCTTTCTTTCTCTCTCTCTTCTGTTGCTGTCTCTATCGATCTATCTCTTTGCGGTGTCGTCCCTGACGTCTCCGCCGTGCACGTGTACTAATCTCAAATCGCTCGCTCGCGAGATGACAGCGACGATGATGACGCTTGCCAGTGGCATCGCTACACTTAATCTATGTCCAAGTACGCTTCTCTGGTAAGAAAACTATCTCTGTCTTTGTCCCCTCGCTCATGTTGAATTCACCCAGTGCTGCCATCTGTAATGGATCCGCCATTCGCATCCTATTATAGTTTTCATTCTTAACATATGTGCATGCTCGCTAGCTAAATTGCATGCCATAACCTTATCTCTGAGCTACCAACCGTTACAACTACTTAGTTGGGACGACTAGTCGCCTACTCTTGCACTCCCACCGTACAGTAAGAACGAAGGAAATCATTTAGCAGTAATATAGTCCCTTTTTCGATCATCGGGATATCGAGTGTAGAAGGTTAAGATGGATGCGGATGGTTTGCAGGGCTCAGCTGACTCTAACTACTCGCAGCCTTCTTCGGATCTGTCGCTGGACGAGGAGAAGGAGAACCTTCGCCGCGAGAAGGAACGCCAGGCGCTCAGTCAACTCGAGAAGGCCAGGGTGAGTCTCCCAACCTCATTCACTTGCGCTATCGAGCAACTTGAGGTGTTTTTGCGCATTGCGCTTGCAGTCGGCGGCTATTTTTGGCGATACGCGGCCAAGTACACTTGCATTTGCAGGCAATTGTTTACGAAAGCGCATTATTTACGAGCTGTGTTTAAATATGCAGCGCGTGAGTCATTTGCGTAAACATCCTGTACGTTTACGAGCGCGCGCGCGCCTTTCTATAAATACCAAACCGTTTAATTACTTATCGAGTTCTCTCAGCGCGCGTCGTATATTAAGATCTCTCCCCTTTCGTCCCACATACGTGTCAAATGTGATATTGACTCAATGTGCGCCGAGAAAGGGGAGAGAGTAAACAATGGTTGTGCTCGATTTCAATTCCACTCCAAACGCCCATTATTTGTGATCGTATCGTGTGGCACCATCTATATATGAATGGCTTTTGTTTAGACCAAGCCGGTAGCATTCGCAGTGCGCACGAACGTCGCCTACGACGGCAGCGTCGACGATGATTCGCCGGTGCACGGCTACGCCATCTCGTTTGACGTCCGCGACTTTCTACACATCAAGGTAATCTAACCGAATTGAAGGGGAACATAACCTCACACGCTGTCCAACTGATGCGCACAGGAGAAGTACGACAACAACTGGTGGATAGGGCGGCTTGTGAAGGAGGGCTCCGACGTCGGCTTCATACCGTCGCCGGTGAAGCTCGAAAATCTACGCCTGCAGCAATCGACACAGACGCGCACCAAGCTCTACGCGAGCAAGGCAACCAGCTCCACATCAAATATCGGGGCGCCTGGTAACGATGTTTCCAGAGGTAGCACCCCTCCTACGCCCGGTATGTCCCATCCACTTCTCTTTCACTATCTCTCTCTCTCTCTCAAACTATCTTTCGCGCAAGAGATACCGCGAAACAAAAAACAATTATGATCGTGTTTTCGATTATTGTTACTAATGTTTTCTTGATGTGTTTTTGGTTTTGTCGTGTTTAACCTCAATCGTTGACTACTGACTCGTAGATGGCGATGATGACGACTCTGTCTTTTGAACGGTGTTTTCTTTTCTTTCTTTTCGTTTTGTTGTTGTTTTCTTTTGTAAATAAGCTGGTCGATGTAAATACCTCTAATTTTATCTACTCGTATCTATCTCGATGGATGTTGTGTAACTAAATGTTTTTGTTTTTTCGTTTTATTTTCTTTTCAGTTTTTTTCATTGTGTCGTTGTTGTTTTCTGGTTTCTTTCTCAAGATGCCGAGCGTAACCGAAACCGTCTCTCCGTTTTTGTGTACTAACCGAATTCCGAATCGTGAATTTGTTTTGCATTTTACTTGCAGTTCGTAAATTATCTAAAAATCCAAACGAAATATGCGTGATAAGTATTTATTGCTCTCTATCTCTCTCTCTAAAAATCTCTCTCCGTGTCCGTCTCCCTTGAGGTAAATTCTTTTCCTTTTATCCACCCTCCTTGCCCCGCCCCCCAAACCCCTGGACAACACTTTTAAATTTAGACAACTTAGATGACTAGCAAATTAGTGCGAAGTTTTGTTGGCCCACGAATAGAAAGATTGGCCCGCCCGTCCATCCGTTAGATGGCGGTGTTGCTTGCAATCTTGCTACTCGCCCTCTCACACACCTTCTCTTTCTCTTTGTACTAATATTTATTTTTTGTTTGGTATAATTTGGTGTTGTTTTCTGGCATGCCTTTGCATGACGATATTGTAGTCCAGTGTAGAGTGTAGTCAGTTTTTTGCTTTGGAGTTTTAAAAATAGAAGAAGCAAAAAAAAGGAGGAACCGGAAGTTATGTAGTGCACACGTACACACATACACAGTCACACGCGGGCGGTGATTCAATGCGCACATGCATAATAATTATGAGCACACCCATTGAGCGTGTTCAGGTGGAAATGAATTGAGGTGTTCACTCGTGGCCAGGGGACGAATCGGATTCGATCGGCAATCCGCGCTCCGGCAAATCCTTAACGACGCCGCCCGCTAAAGAGAAGAAAAAAGCGTTCTTCAAGAAGCAGGAAACGACGGCGCCGTACGACGTGGTGCCATCGATGCGGCCCGTCGTCCTCGTCGGGCCCTCCCTCAAGGGCTACGAGGTGACCGATATGATGCAGAAGGCGCTCTTTGACTTTCTCAAGCATCGCTTCGAGGGCAAGTAAGTGTGCCGCCCGCACTGTCGCGCGCGCCATGCTATCGCATTTACAAATGGCCATTGCTGCCGGGATGTCGTAGGATCATCATAACGCGTGTGATGGCCGACATCTCGCTGGCGAAGCGCTCGCTGCTCAACAATCCATCCAAGCGCGCCATCATGGAGCGCAGCAACACGCGCTCCACGTGCCTCGCCGAGGTGCAGAACGAGATCGAGCGCATCTTCGAGCTGGCGCGCACGCTGCAGCTGGTCGTGCTGGACTGCGACACCATCAACCATCCGTCGCAGCTGGCGAAGACGTCGCTGGCGCCGACCATTGTCTACCTGAAGATCACCTCGCCGAAGGTGCTGCAGCGGCTGATCAAGTCGCGCGGCAAGTCGCAGGCGCGCCACCTCAACGTGCAGATGGTCGCCTCCGAAAAGCTGTCGCAGTGTCCGCCGGAGATGTTCGACGTGATCCTTGACGAGAACCAGCTGGAGGACGCGTGCGAGCACATCGCTGAGTACTTGGAGGTAATTGAGGTTAGATTTGTGCCGGATTGACAGGTGACGCCTCCCCCGCCTGCCCTCTCTTGTGTTGCAGACGTATTGGCGGGCGACGCATCCGGAAACGGTGGCGACGGTGCCGCGACCGATGGGCAGCAGTCCGCAGGCGTCGCCGAGCGGCGAACCGGGACGGCCCACGTTGCCAGGTATGCCTATATAGGTTATACTCCCCCTCCCCTCTTCATCTATCCCCCACCCCTTCATTGGCGAACGCCATCTACATTCGACTAACCCAAGATAACGTTTCGCCGCATATTCATTTCGTGCTCGCTTTGTTCTCTTTCTCACTCTGTTCGCAGCGCACCATGAGGTGTACGGAGGATACGCGCACGACGCGAGAGGTAGCCGTCCAGGCGTTAAATATATCGGCTTGCAAAGTTGGGATTCCGTAGACTCGCTCGAATCGCTCTCTTTCTTATAATTGTTTTCGTTTTTCTCGTCTCGCTCTCGCTCTCTTTATCTCTCTACTTACATGATTACATTTAGCTATTTCGCTCGTTATCTTTTTCCGTTTTCACTCTGTTTTGTTATCGTTATAGCTTATTCGGCACACATGTCGTTTTGTACGTAGGTATTCAATTACAATTATTCTATTCTAACTAGCGAGAGATTGCTGTTGCTGCATGATTGAGGTTATGTTTTTCTCCAAGGGGCGCGATGGGACCAAACACATAGGTTATTTGCTAGGATTACAGAAGTTAGGGGAGGAAGCACAGGAATTGTGATGTGGGCAACCAACCCAAAAATAAATCATCTGTTGTGAAATAGCTGGATAGGATCACCCTGTATACTTGTGTGTAACATGAATAACCAAGGCATTGATTACAGATCATTGAAATATGGATTCATTATCGTTTAATAAACATCAAAATATGCAAATCGATTAACGTTCAACCCCAAAGCAGCGCCCGTTTGTTCATTTCGCGTGTGTTCACATGCGGTTTCATTGCATTTTATATCGGTTTTTGCAGATTTCTCCGGTTCAATGACACCGATTCTACCCACTCAATAATAATTCTTTCGTTACAATTATCCATCCTAATCTAATCTACATTTAATCAACATATCTACCTAGCTAATTGTACATATACAGTGAACGTAATGATAAGTTTCGAAGAGCTGAAGGAGGAGAAAGGATAACGATGATGAGGATGAGAGGTTATAGACGCCACATTTGTGTTCGTCACGTGACGTCCTCTATCTCTCTCCCTCTCTCGCTCTCGCTCCCCCCTGCAACAAGTGTGTCGCCATCTTACGCCATCGCGTCGAGGTTACTTTCATGTTTGATTTGTCTGTCTTGCTTCTACTTGATATGCACGCCCTATATCAATCTATTATCTCTAGCTCTGTTTGTTTTCTGCTTTTGTCGCTTCTTCTCTGCGTGCGTAGGCTACGTAGCACCGCAGCCCGGCCATGTGTGGCGCGCCGGCTCCACGGATCTCTTTGCTTGATGCGCGCGCCCGCCCACACACACACACACACGTGCACCACCATCTCCCTCAGTAAACAATTTGAAAAAAAAACAATGATGAGATGATGGGTTTTTGTAAGTTTTGGGGCGCTGTGTGCGTTGTTTGCGTGCTTGCCGTAGTTTGTGTGCCGTAGTTTGACACGTAGCTGTCACCATCTGTGGCGCCATCTTTACGTGCCATCTATGTTTGCAGTGTCGACGTTCCACACCGGGCACAATCGCAGCCGGCCGCGGCTGGAGCGGCTGGAGCGCGAGTACGACGACTACTGCGATCGCGAAGCGTATCGCGAGAGCAGCGCGACGGGTGGCCTCGAGCGCGACGAGTACCGCGAACGCGACCGCCTCACCACAGATGGCGGTGGCGGCGGACGCATGCAGCCGCCGCCGGCGCGCGACCATCGCGCATCGCAGCGCGAAGAGGAGTATCCGTCGCATCGCGGCTCGTCGCGACGCTGCCTCAATCCCATCTAGTGGAGGCTTTCTACGGAGCAACCCATTGAGGAGGAGCTGCTGGCGGACGAGCACTCGGCGGTGGACGCGGCGGTCGCTTACTATCGGCCGCCGCTGCCGAAAGAGTTCCGCGACCATCGCTGGAGCAGCCAGGAGGAGCATGGCGGCGGTGGTGGCGCCACGTCGTCGCGTTATGAGGAACGCCGGCTCGCCTATCGGCAGGAGGGCCGCAACTATCGCAAGGAGCTGCTCGAACGCTTCGCTGATATGGACTTTGACGAGCACGACTTTGCGGTGGCGCCCTCGCGCGGGCATACGCACCGAGACGCGTACGACTCGTAGAATATGGCCGCCCGCTACTCCTTCAATGGGATGTTCCGTAATTGTGATCCGCGTACACCTCCCGACACTCACTCACACACCCACGCATTCACACATACACCATTTATGCGTACGCGCTTAAGTACGTACGACTTTTTCTAGTTTTTATTCCTTCTCGATCCATTGCGCGGGAAGCAAAAAAAAAACACACACACACGAGACACACGGACAAGATTGTAATTATATTATTATACATACTTTATAAATAATTGACGATGGACGCTGATGTTATTAATGCGTAATTACTGATCCGGAAGCAAAAATCATGGTTCTGTGATTTTTACATGCGGTGCATGCGTTTCGCTTACCACCCTGTATGTAAACTTTTGTCTTAAGACAAACCAAACAACAATTCGAATTGCGATCTGCGTACTTATCATTGATGTGTGCGCCTACAAAATTGTACGCATCACGTGACTCCCGCACACATCCAAATAAGTGACGCGAAAAAAAAAGAAAACACTTCAATCGCAATTAGCTTCTCGAATTCCTCTCCTCTATCTATCTCTTTCTCTCTCTCTGAGCAAACAAACACATACACATCCACACACAAAATTAAGAGGAAATCTACTTAGTTAGGTTAGGTAATAAAACAAATGATAACGTTCAAAGAGCTTTAAACGCCATCTGTTGATTGAGCGGAGCGCTGTGTAGGCAGTTAAGGGCGCGTGCGTAAGATGGGGTGCGGACAGAGGCATCAAATGTATTATACAATTAAAAAGAAAAAACAAAAAGATGTATTCGTAAATCAAATTCTCTCATCACGCGCGACCACACACACGGTCGGCAAAACGCAAAACGACCAACGGCACCATCTAGCGGCCGCGACGTTTTTGTACATATTGTGAACGCCATCTGTATTTGTTTCTCACAAATGAACACACCCACTCCCACACCAACACATGCTAACGAGTCGAATCTTTCAACAACAAACAAAAAAACCTTGATGATAACGTGATATTAAATGATACCTTTGTAAAATATGATAATACTACATTACGATAGTGTAACGGGCCCTCCTCCACCCACCCCCCTCACACCCCCGTCATAATTTGACTAATGTTACAAATTAATTAGGGTATTGGCAAGCTATTTACGGCGTTACTCTCTTAAATCGCGCATCGAAATTGGCGAGTTTAATGCGGGCGCAAAATTTAAATATTACACATTGTCAGTCAAAGACATTACGTACTTGAAGAGGTGGATAGATGGCGCTAGGCGAGGAGAGACTCGATGAGGTTGGAAACACGATTGAATTTGTATATTTGCCATAATATTCATACAAACGTTTTGTGCGTAGCGTTCTTTCATCATCGTGTTGGACGACAATCAAAAAACAAATGCATTTCTCATTCGTTTCAATCGGATTTGCATAGGAACATAACCTAAAGGATTGAAATAGAAGTAAAGTAGGCACTCACACACTAATTCCTACACGCGTGATGGTTGGTAGAAACAGAGATCTATTTTTGTTTCAGTTTTTTTTCTTCTCTTTGACGTGAACACAGAAACACACATCCAAAAAACACTTACGCTGATGCTGAAAGTTATCCGAGCGCCGCCATTTCCGGTTGCGCGCTATACAGAGGGCGCTCCCAGTTGGTGGCGTGTTATTTCGTGAGCTTAGAAAATGCTGTTGATCATTGAACGGTGACTTTTATTACCGACACGTAGCGCACCGAGGCGCAGCAACATGACGAAGTGATGGAGAATATGCCCGAGCGCAGAGCCTAGAGCCGATTTTTACTATTTTACTAATTAATAAAACTACTACGATAATATTAACGACTAATTAACAAATAGCAAATCTCAGAACTACTACTACCTAACTAAACTACTACTACCTACCTACCTACCTACCTACCTACCATCTACAAGAATTAATAAGCGACACGCTAAGCATGATGATGATAATGATGATGATGCGCCGTTAGATGGCGGTGGCATCGACAAATATTTGACAGCAGCGAAACACAGCGAGCGAGTAAGAATTCATTAATTATATAAAATATATGCTAATGTTGAATACTGAAAGAAATCTATTTGAAACAAGAAGAAAACTTAATGAGGTAATTGCGGAAACTATTCCGACCACCGAGAAAAAAAAAACAAACAAACGCAGAATTCTATTATATGATTGTCCAGTTTTTATGATTCTTGTACTACCGATGCGAACTTAATATTTACGATGAGCTACTCAAACCCGCATGATGGAGATCAGGACGGACGGAGAGGAAGCGTAGCAGTGAGGAGGAGTGAAAGAATTAACTAATTGATGATAACGATGATATAATGATGATGATGATGAAAAATATATTAAAAATAAACCATTTGATACATACCTGTGTACATAGCTATTACAAGAATATAAAAGATTCTACAATTAACCGCGCTGGTGTTGGCATGCTCTAACCTCAATCTGTTTCAGGCCTCTAGTGGACACTAGCTGATTTAAACGAGTGACTTGCGGTGTATCCGTTGATGGGCAGTAAGCAGTGCGAATGTGACAGGTGAAAAGGGTTAAGTATGCATAAATTAAACAAACAATATTTATATAATAACCGTTTCTACCTATAGGATAATGAAATGAAATTTATGACACCGTCCGCAATCATATAAATTAAAAAAAGGCAAGGAGGTGAAAAAGGTAGAGCGGATCGAAGGGGAAAAAGGCCATTTCTCTTCGGCGGGCAAACACAAGATGACTCATCGTAAATTTCGGTTGCGTCAACCGGATGAGGGTTAACCCCTCCCTCCCCGAAACGAACGAGCGGCTGCCTAATGCAATCACCGTTAATTGAACGCGCGCGCGCGCGGCCGTTCAATCCCTTCGCTTTCGCCCCACGGCACCCCAATTGATCAAAGCGAGAGGAAGAGGAAAATTGGACAAGTTATGAAATTCTAATCCCTGCCCGACCTCTGCGCGCAGGGCAGCGATATAGGCCTAATACATAATTTGTTGGGGAATAGCTTTGCATTGAGGTTAGGGTTTAATCGATGACTTTTTCGTCACGCATAATAACTTTTCATGAGTGTGTTGTGTGTGGGTTAGTTCGGTGGGGTTTGAATTGAATAACAATAGCTGTGCGCACACATAGCGGCTATTAAGCCATCAAAGGCGGTTAGTTTATAATTGCCCCTATACAATTTCGAAATATTTATTCTTCGACCCTTTTGGAATGACACTGTTTCTTTTCAGGGTCAACGGAGTTGTTTAAGCGGTTTATTCAACACCTTCAGGGAAGTGTTAAGCATGGTTCTCAGCGTTTCGTTGCGTCTTGTCAACTCTCGGCATTCGCTGAAAAACGATGTGTAACTCAACGTGAAATGACTCTAACGCAATGTGACGTCCAAGTTGAAAGTTAAACGTTAAACCTCCCGAAGTATACTGTTGAAGTCGACGGCTATGTAAACGAAGAAAAGAAACCCAAGCCGAAGGAAGGAATGTTGAATGGAACAAAAAACGATGAAAGAAGGAAGAAGCATTCCAACGACCTACCTCAACACCTACGTGTTTTGCAATACTCTCCAAATCCTCACTCAGTTAAGTTGACCAATCTTTAACCTCTAATTATTATTATTTAATGCGTTTTATTTTTTCTCTTCTTTTATGTGGGCTGAAAATTTGATGATTCAACCTAAGCAATATTCGCTATTAATCTATGAAAGCCGAACACATTTTTGATGAGTGGGAAGTAAGTGAGTGATTTTTTAAGTTTTGTTGACATTATGTAAACATCCAGTATACCACTGGTGCATTCCTCCTAGTGTGTACGCGTACGCGCACGCGAGGGAGTTCCTCCTGCGGCACGATGCTTGGCTTGCTGCGCTTCAGTCGCGTCGCGACCGTCGTCGGTGTTGCAGGCAGGCACGTGCACTGGTGCGCGAAACGAACGAACGAACGAAAGCGAATCTCATTCGAAACCCGACAACAATAACAACAACACCAACGGCCGCAGTTACTCATTCATTCCATCGTTCGTTATTTTGTTGCACTTTCATTCAGTGTCAATCTCGTTTCGTTTTGCGGAAACTATGCAACCGGTTGTTGTTTGCGCGCCATCGCCACGCATCAGCTCAAAAGCAGTGTGTTGTTGTTATCACTGCGTCGCGTGCAGTTGACGACAAATACATTAATTCCTTCGGCCGCGCCGGCAATAATGTAGTTGGTGTGTGATTCTCTCGGTGTTGCGTGTAAAATTGTGTGCGTCGGACAATGCCGTGGATAAAGAGCTGCCTGTGCCATCAGGAGAAGAAGAAGCCGCCGGTGATCAGTCCACCGATTCACCTCTTGCTCAAGGTAAAGATAGCCAATGACATTAGTCGTTTTGCTCTGCATTTGTGTTTTTGGCGTTTGAGTTGAGGGATGCCATGTGTTGTGTATTTCCTTTCGGCCGTTGTTTTAACGAAGACGAGCGGTCAGATTAGTTCGATTTTTCCGAAGACGCGTTTACGGGGCGTAATTTACGAGACACTGCATGCGACGCCCCTAACGGCCGTGTGTATCGGTATATCGGCGTAGAGCATCTTAACATATCGATATCATCATCATCATCATCTGCGCGCCGGCCGGGATGAAGCGGAGCGTTTAGAGGCCCACTAATAGCCAGTTAACGATGCTCTCTCTGCGCTCCGACCCTTCGGCGCCGAGAGGAAGAGGAAAGGTGTGCGGTTACCAGAGTAATGCGCATACCATCCCATTATCACGGCTGTACATTCCGTATACAGGGCGTTGTTCGCAATAGAAAAGGGCATGATTGATGGGTATCACCGGAAGCGTTGGCGCATCAATGAATTAAACGTGCACATGGTCGGTCACGCGCCAGAGGGTGGCCAGAGGGTAGCAAAATGCATCTGCCTCTCCGTCAAAGACCTTTCGAATAATACAAATACCATTCGTGACTTAAGTCACATTCCCAATACTCGGTTGTATTGATTTTCATCTTGATACTTATTGCATCTTCGCCCAGATGACAATTGAGAAATAAATATTGTCAGCAGCACTGTTGCATTACAACCGCATGATGGCGACTTGTAATGAGTGTGTGAATAAGTTGAATAAACCCATCGGCCGTCCACTGCTCAACCACTAGCCACATTCATACTCGTGCGTATGTACATGCGTGCGACTATGTTTATCTTAATAAGTAATAACTTTTAAATTGCCAGATGGATCTTCCCGAAGCCGTTAATGGGAAAATATCATCACATCTATAGGGTGTTTGCAAATCCCGCTTTGTATCCATCCAAAGAAATCAACATACACTTTGTAGAAGTCGAGATAACGAACGCGAGCAGATTGATATTAATTAATTATTTATTAATAATTGAATTACATTGACATTCATACGACAACGGCGCTGGCGATGCGCGATGGTGGTGGCGTGTGGTAAATGAGATAATTTTTAATTGGATTCGACAATAACGTCGCTTCTTTTTTTGTTGTCACGATTAATTTGCAATAAATTAGTTTTTATCTTTCGATTTATGTATTCGTATGCGTCGAACATTCGGTATTTGCATACTCAGTATTTTTATCAGCCATGGTGATGGCGAGGCGTCGCTCTTAATGAACATTACTTAATTCACTCGAATTTATTACGCATGCCGCTTGCATGTTTTCATGATATATGGCTCGTTCTCGCGGCGTGCGTGTAAAAGTGTTAGATGTGTGATAAAAAATATCGTAATAGCATTTTACTTGGTTGCCTGCGTTGCCTGGTTGCATCGTGCAACAACGTGGCTTAAGTTAGGTGTCGGGAGCAAGGAGCAAGTCACTTAAGCACTGGTTTGTTAGTAGGCAAAGAGTTACGCAATGCAAAATACACAATGCCTTTCTTCCTGGCGAACAAAAAAACCGGTTCCGGCCTGGCAAAAGTCAACAAATAGGGAATTTACACGCATTGATGCGGTTCTGCACTTGCGCTTTATTTATTTATTGGAAAATGAGCGTTTACGGAAGCGATTTGCGCATAGTCATAATCATAAATTTCGTAAATAAGTACAGAAGCACATAAAGCGGTTTTGATTTTGCAGATTTATAGCTGTTTTTAGTTAAAATGTAGCAAAGATCCGTCACGCGATTGCGCAATGGTAATGCAATTACCTTCTGTGATTGTATAACAAATCCTAGAAACGTGAGTTTTTTTTTCCAACATACGTTGAAAATTACTTATTTTTTTATGCCACGTACTTAAGGCATTTATTTCATGCGAGTTATCAGTAAATTATACACAAAAAATGTCTACATACGTTGCAAAGGATTCCATTATGATGCAATAAAGATTAGAAACGTTTTAAGCAAGGTTTACAGCGACTGACTGAAACTCTAGTGCGTTGTAAATTTCGGTTGAACGCCGACGACAATGGCCGGTGGTGCACTTATGTTACAACTTACAACTTTTCGCGAACAACAATTTCGAACTCCACTTAAAAGCGTACAACTTAATATCCATTGTAAAACGCATCCGTTCGTTTTTTTCTGCTGCTCTGTAAGATGCGAATGAATCGAAGTTAATTGAATGGGTTGTTAACTACCTGTCCGCCCAAATTACTACTTAATTGCCTTCATGGTCGCTAGCTTTAAAGTGTATACGGGACAGTTTTGCGATATATCCATAGTTTGGAATTTGCATACATGACAAAAACATGGAAAAGGTTATCACCAGCGCGACGGCGACGTGATGTCATATTGACGCGCGCGCACTGTTTATCGCTCGCTGTTCGCGGAAAATATTCATCACATTCGGCCCGTATATGTAATTAAAAATCATCTCACAACTGCTTTGCTTTTTTGTTTTGCCTTTGCGCAAGTGATTGTTTGTTGATGACACTCGAAAAAGCTTCAATGCGACCCATTTACCAAGTATAGAGTCATCAACTTTGTTTCCATATGCAAATTAATTACCGTAAATCATTTTTGGCAGACGTATAATTTATTTATTCAACGTTTCGATTATTTATTCATTCATTCACGAGTGGACATGCCATCCATATGCGACTCGCGCACTTGAACGCACTACGTAAATATGAAGAGGAAGCGAATCGAGCTCCGAAAGATTTATTGGCGATCGATGAAACATGCAAGCCGCGTGCGTGAAGAGAATGACATTGTAGTTGGTTTCGTCCTAGTCGTCGTCTTTTGCTAATGAGCGCCGCCATGCGCACGCAATGACAGATTAACGGTTATTGGCGTTGCATGCATGGGTATGGGCATATGGGTGTTTGATTAACGATTATTAACTACTCACTCCGCCATTTCTAACTGTAATTGTGCCGCTGTGGTGCGCCATCTAACGGGTATCCTTCCATTCGGGGTAAAAGGGACTTCCTGTAAGCTCGACATGCTCAAATCAGGTTATGTCACTCGCTTTTTTTTGAAATTGAATGAATTAGTAGATGAATTAGTTGGGAATCGACGCGCCTCTTCTCCTATCCTATAATAAACATCCGCCCTGTGAATTACATGTCATTAAACGATTTGTTCGCGTTTTATTTCCCATTTCGATGAATGCGCACATGTCGTCGCTTTATTGCTGACTCATGAATCACGCCAAGCGTGAAGAATACGATATATCCGCGGCACGATGAAAAAAAATGTGATGCGAATGCAAATATTGCGCTCGTAAAATAAAACGTGACGCCCGGGACACATCAAAAGTCGTGCGAACTGAATTGAGCTCACTTTTCGCCGAATTTTATTCCCATCCATAACGAACAATAATATGTATACAGTCGATTATTATTTTGATCATCAATGTGTGATTGATGATGATGCTCGACGATGGCTGGATTTATTTCGCACATTATCATATGCAAAACAGGAAATTATCGCGTACAATTCATTCCCATTCATCGCAAGTTATCTCATTACATTTCATTTCGAATCCACATCAATTCCACATTTATTCTATACGATGAAAAACCGTGCGTGAGGAGTGGCTGGCGCGCACGGAATGATAATTGGCGTAATGGGTAATTACAACCGACGGCGGCGACATGCATGTCGAATGCATTTGCAGCAAGCGCGCCATTGGGCGGCATTATGCTCAGTAGCTTTCAAGCTTAATTATGGACTTGGCACATAATGCGTAATGCGCATGCGCACGTTGCGGAACTGATGATGTTGCTCACACGAGCATTAGTGCGTTTGATATCCGACACTCCTGTCTGCAATGATTTTTTACTATATTAGCAATAATACTTTTTGTTAATAGTGCAAGTTTTACTACTCATTGTCAGATGGCAGCATACTGATATCCGCAACCCACCTCACCAATTTCAGTTTCAGTTTTCAGTTACGTAACTTTACGACCACCGCTGCTCTGTCATAGTAAGTTTCATGGGGCGTAACGCGGCGGGTGGGTTGTATATTAGCATCCCGGGAACTAACCCAAATCCCACCCTCTTCTTCTTCTGCTTCTTCCTGCTGTTGCTGCTGCTGCTGCTCTTTCGCATCTTTCCCAATCTTGCGGTAAATGTGTATATTGTGTTGCATATACAACAAGGCGTCTTGCACACACCCTCTTGGCGGGCGGCAATACTCGTACCTTAGCGTTAAAGTTAAAGAAAGAGAAGATTTATATGAAACTCGGTTTTAGTTAGCATTACTTTGCCGTCGAGTCGACGGTGGCGGAAACAAAAAGATGGTTTGGGGGGGCGGTGTTTTGAAGCGGACAGGTGGATGTGTGGATGCGGGGTCGTGATAAGCCACACTTTGCCAAAATTTGCATTCGCCCGCTTCGAAAATATTCCGCTCGACGTACGTACACGTAATAATTTGTATGTTGAACACATTTCGTGTTGCTTGTTTCGGAATAATTTCGAGGATAATGCCATTGCCCTCTGCCTCTGCAATTCTGTATGTATTTATGTGCAAAACGTCTAAACGCTTATAATAATACTAATAAACTGCTTGGATTTTTGTTTGCCCAACACAAATCGGTTTGTGGAAGCTAAGCAGCAACTTGCGGTCAACATAGCATGACGTAATTATTTGCATTGATGGATTTATATTATACGCAGTTTGGAATTGCGCTGAGTGCGCATAATTACATTCAGTCGTCGTCGTCGTCGTCGAGCGGTAGTAGATCCGTAAATATTGATACGATTGCAGAATGATGTCATCGTCGCGAATTTCGATTTGCATTTTAAATTGCAAAGTTCACCAAAGTTGATTCGAAATTCACACAATTACAAATTTCAAGGAGCTCGCTTCTTAGTTTCTAAGACAATAAACGTCATTGAACGAAGCTTACTGCAAGCGTACTGATCTTGCCGTTGGGTAATTGTAGATAACGCATACTATATAAAATATTTCATGAAAATTACAGCGTGCGCTTTGATCGGAATGCCTTTCATGTCTGTGCACTTGCCACGCTCTTATCATCCGAATAATATCATAATTATAGACTGCTGCTGCTTGCTTGCCGTCTAATAATAAACGCTACTATCAATTCAAAGTGATGCATTTCAATAAATACTAAAACGTCTTTCGTTCGAGTTACTTATAAACATGTCAATACACACCTTTCGGCTGTGGAAAAAGAAAAGATAAACAGGGAAAGAGATTTCCGATGACAGAAACTAAATATAAATAATAAATACCGAAGAGAAATATAAATAAATTAAGACTGCTAATAACGTGGCAGACGGATGATATGGAGACGTAAAAGATAAACACACGAAAACCTTCTTCAATATTTGATTAGGCCTAAGAAAAGTTCGGCGTGGAGTGATAATTGGAAGCGTAACCTTGTCCTTCACGTTTTTAGGTGACAATTTCTATCCAAGACAAAAAAAAAACCAAAGGCACCAAAGGTGTCAAAAGATTGGGGGCGAATTTGATGTTTGAACGCGGCAGATGTGCATCGATATGCGCTCATGCGCACGTGCCAGCTGTCAAATTTCGAAGCAGTTACCAGACGTTACGTGCGTTGGTTGTTATAGATTGGCAACACCGTTAGTTCTTGTCGATGGCTTCGAATGCGTCGATCATAGTATATACCTTGGGTTTTGTTCGTGCAATGCCGGTTTATTTCTTCATTCCGGTCCGTGACATACTACACAGTACCACAGTACATAACATCACCTCATCCGAAATAAACGCGCGGAACGTGCATTAGACACACACACACAACAATGGCTGGAGGAGGAAAATGCATTCCGGTGGACGGGTGGACAATAGACAGTCGGCGCCCACCACATGCAGTCGAGAAATCGAACAACATCCGCCATCCTATTTTTTGTTGTTTGTCCGATTGTGAGTAGAGGTCAGTCAGCACATCTCCCAACCCACGTAATTAATTGCCTTCATGCAGTGCGCTAATTTGTGAAATGCGCCCCAGTGTAATAATTAATTGCCATCCTACATCCTACGCGTCGTCGGTCGGCGTCGTCTAGTTGCTAGCTACACAGCAGCATCATTTAACCAACCGACGCGACGGTTAGACGGTTACGTAAATCAACGGAACCGCTCGAAACTTAACAACTTTGCACGCTGAAAAGAAGGGCGCAACTTGCTTGCTTAGAAAATGAAGAATAATGGCAGGCAGCGCAGTAGAGTAAGGAAGAGAGTTTTTAGCACAAATGAGAAATTACCCATGAGTCACATTCTCATTTACTAGGCATATGATGTATTGTTAGGTATTGTTACTTGACGTATGTTTTTGGAAATTGCGTGCGCGCCATTGTTGACGGTAATTGATATGGCTACCTAGCTTAAGTCAACATTTTTTGATTGTTAAGAAGGTTGTCGTCGACGGCCACACACGATCTCTTCAACAGACTGGTGATTTCCTTTAATAACAGTTATCGAAAGTGTCTGTTCTGTTTTGTTTGTCTCGTCTTCTACAGAACGGTAATAATTCGGTTATTTATTACTCATGGTCTCCTTATAAGCAACATGCGCAGCAGTCCTAAAATTACCCTTGTGAGCAAGCGCTTGCGTCTGGCCTGGCTCTTGTTGCATCGTTTAACGTTTTATTGTTTTGATTTAATTTACGCCGCTAACCTTGAATCGGAGCCTCTTTCTTTGATGCCTCTGCCCTATCATGGATGGCTGTGCTTTAATTCCGAAAGTGAATTATGTTCATAGCACTCGACTTGAGTCAATTGAGGCGGTGTGGCTTAAGTGCTACACATGTTTTCAATCCCACACACGATTAGCCATCGCAAGCAGCGCACATTGAACGCTTTTGTAGTTCGGTTGTGTTTCGGAATTTCGCGCTTTCCATTCTACGGGAAACCACATTGCAAATGGGCCGTGGCGACACATGCCGCCCAATTTGGCAGAAATATTCCTCTGTGTGTATATTTTCCGCGAGCTATCTAACTCGTATACATCGCAGGCCGAGAATAGAAAGACGCCGAGGATAACGGACCGGAGCCCGAACTCGTTCGGTGAATCGATAAAGGCGGAAAGTTTAATAAATCTTCGTGGTGAATGAACGAACGTTGCACACATACGATGCATTTCGAAGAAATTCTCTTCCTTAGCTCTTAAGTGTAAGCATATGAGTTATGTCAAAATTAAGTAAAATACACCTAGAGAGACAAAAACGGTTTGCGCGGTGTCGTGATCGTGTTCATGCCCGTTTTCGGTCTATCGGTGCATCGAAAATATTATTATTTTCTATTATAATTGAAAATAACGCAGGCCGGGCCAGGGCCACTTGAGTGGAGAGGTTAGCGTCGTCGTCGTGCACGTGACTCGCATGCTAATCACATGCGCATACCTTTGCACGAACGTGATCGATGGCCCATCGTGCTACTTCCGTGTAGCAACATAACCTCAACTTTCCACCATGGTTACCGCCGTCCATTTACAGATGGCGGTGTAGTTGGACAGATTTCATTGAGCATAGTCCTTATTGTTTACTTGCGGTAATAAATCAGGCAGTTTAATAGAACAATTCATTCGATTAAACTCCAGTTGTGGATGTTCATCGTTCATCGCGAGCGAACAATAAATGGCGGCCGGTCTAATAAATCAACTCGGTTATGAGCGCAAACGCTCTGCGGTCTCGTCAATCAAACGAAATTACTTGTGTTCGATTCACTTTTATTATTATTCCTCGCGGACGGAACAAACGCAACGCATCAAACGAATGCGCAGGGCTGGCTCAATGCAAGTTGAATTAAACATAAGCCATGTTCTTCGGACATTTTTCCTGCTGGAAGCTGGAATTTGAGGGCGTTCCCGAACGAACGCGCGCGCTTGCATAATAACGAAACGCTTTATTATGCATCAATGCAAGCAACACGCAGGAACGCAATGTGCGCGTGGGAGAAATACAATATGCGCGCGGCAACGTGGAGAAGAGATGTGCTCGAATTGAAAATTTCGATCGTAAAATTTTTATATACACCACCACGCTGCCAATAAAACCATGCTTTTTTCCTCTTCTTTGTTTCGACTTGCTCTCCGACCTGCCGTAAATGGGAAATTTACCTGAAATGGAGGTTATAACCGTCTGTGTATGCATAGATGGCGTTGACACGACACTAAATTGCCGCGTTGGTGCACGTTTGGTTGCCCATCAGCCCTTTTGTTACGCATGCGCCAATATGGCGATATGCAAAAAGCGCGCCCACCCACCATGCATACTGCGCACAGCGCACATGATTTTGTACTTACTCGCATAGTCGTATCCATATGGATGTGAAATAGGAAATTGCGTGATATAGGTCAGAATCGAATAACGAGCAAAACATATTGCTGTTCAGAGACTAATGTAGTTCGTTTGCCGCGCCAGAGCGGCGGTGTTATTGTTATTAGTTTTCGGTGCCGATAAAATCATTATAATTGTCGACGATAAATTTTGGGCTGCATTATTTATAATAAGCGCATCGCTCGCAAGAGATTACGTAATCGCCGAGTAATAGGTATTCGACGCGAGTAGGGCAAGTAATAATTTAGCCATTTAGTTTCGGGCACGTACGACAAAACGACGCTACGTGCCCACCACTACTTCTTCTTTGTCGTGTCCGCCCTTTTGATACACAACACGCTGCTTTTGACTGTCGAAGACTCTCGCTGGGCTCGCTCTGGTGTGTACATATTAAACGCCGTCCGAAATTTAATTTGATTCGCTCGTTTGAGACGACGAGAAACCCTTGCCGGATGACAATAAATAATCGTGGATGAAAAGTGCCGCCACTATACACGACACGAGTACTAAAGTACAATACGCAGCTGGAAAAAAAGCACACGACAACGCCAACGACGAGAACGAGAAATGGCTGGAGAGAAAAAACGACGAGTTGGGTTTGTGGGAGGATTTGGTGGCGGTTTGGTTGGGAACGGGGTGTATGTGAATAAAATTGTTGAATGCGCGCGTTGCGGACGCAATGAAGAGAAGAGGGTGTGTCGCGCCCGGTTCGTGATTTACAGTTTTTCCTCTCCTGCGAGGATATTAAATCTTTTCTGCTTTTCGTTTTTTACTCCACATTGCCGCTGTTTATTTATATACCTACTTACATTCTACAACTGATGTTTATTAAGTATTCCGAGAAGTAACATTTTATTGCTTATTGCGATTAATTAATATTAATTAATCGATTGCATCGCTGAATGATTGATGTCGCGACCATCGACGGCACACTAATTACGCATTTCCACATTACAAGAGCGGCGTAATTAAGCGGCGATCAATAATTATTCAATATGTTATCAAAGCGATCCGTAGCTATTTCTATACATTATTGATGAGCGCATCATCGTATTGGTGTGTGCGATTTGTTACAATTCCGATGATGATAAATCGTTTCGAGGCGTTGGCGTTGGTTGCAAGAAGTTCTTGCTTGCGGTTTTGATTGTTTTTGCTTGGGCGCCCTCGAAACTGTCCGCGCTTATTATCGCGATACGTCCGTCCGTCCGTCCCTCCGTTTCCCTCTTTGTGGAATGAGGGCAAACAAAACTTGGCAATCCTTCATCTCGTCACACCCCAGCCCAGCCATCTTCAACTTGCCGTCCGTTCTTGTTGGACTTCTATATATCAAAAGTGTTTGTGACATGAACAATCCACGAACCTCCACGTACATTTGCGCATTTTGCAAAATAAGAGGAAAACTAAAAGTTTTTGATGATATAATACGGCAGTCCAGAGATCAACTGCGCGGGATGACAAATGTCCGTTTGTTGATGTAGTCGGGCGGGCAACTTTATGAAAACGATTTGTTTCTCTCGTTGGCGCATTCATTCGCCCTCTTATTTTTATTTTCACGCCGCAATGAATAATATTAAATGCCCGGAAAAATGCGAGCAAATGCGAGCAATGCGAGTGAAACACTTAAAGGACGAAAGTTATGTCGACCGTAATTATCATCTCTCTTGAGTGGGAGTGGGTGGTTAATTGCTCGCTGTGTTAATGGAAAAATCTTGTGCCCACTCTTGTTTTTCAGCCAAATTTGGACAATCCAATTTCCTTATTGTATTTGCCAACAAACACATTAGAGAAATGGGCTTGCACTCCAGTTGGCTTCTTCTGCTTGTGCAATCCGGTATATTAAGTGACGTTTAGCAGGTGATTTACGATCGATTAATCATCGAGTTTTTAATATACTCGTTGCGCGCTGGCGCTCGATCCATCCAAACAAGTTAATTAATCATCGGGGTGTCTTCTCAAGAGTCCTTTTTATTATCTTCCTTTCCTTCTTGTCTTCTTCTCATTCGTCTTCTTCTTCTTCTTCTTGTACTTCTTCGGCCCACCATCTTTCACTTGGTTTTTGCGCGATTTAGTTTTATTACGCACGTTAATGGATTAATAATACGCGCGCGCGCAATCGATAAATCATCTTTCTCTCACTCGATGGCTACCTACCTACACAGATACGCAAAACGTATGAGCATTTCGTGCAAAAATATAATTAACGGCTTATTAATGTGCCCCTTCAATTACGTCGTTAGCGCATGCTCCATACCTACAATATGCTAATATACCGAGTGTTATATGTCTTTCTTTGCTTGGGGAAATGGTAATTTAATATTCTAAATACGCTAACGCTAAACTAAACAACACGAAGCTCTCGCATGGCTATCGAATTGCTTTGCCGAAGGAAGAAGTTGAGATGCAACGCGAAGGCGGTGGTCGTAGGCTGCGGTGGGTCTCCTCGCCTTGCACCCGCCGGCGAGAGAGGTCATCCTGCCGTCCTCCCGTCCGTTCGTCCAGCGTCTTCATCCGATTCAATCTGACTTGCGTCGCGCGCTCGCGCACTGAACCGAACGCTTATCATAATTTACGTCTGGTGGGCATTGGATCCAGCTTCTCTTCACAGCGTCTCTTCTTTTTTACTTTTTTTTCGTTTTTAAGAAAATTATTTAATGGATGATGCATTGCGTGCGAGATAACCCGAAAAACGTTAATTATACATGCAGGGCTCGTAAATTTTTGCCTTTAAACTTTGTTTGTCTTCGCGTTCTCGTTCTCGTTGGGAAGAGGTGTAAAATTTCAGATTTTCCCACCCGCGTGATAAGTGAGCAGCAAACTCATCAAAATAAGTTATGCCATTTCCATGAATTCCATCCCGCAGTCACTCATCGGAATTCATATTTCCATTTCCATTTTCCCGCTCGCAACGCAACCGATCGCGCATCCATCCGTCCACACTTTTCCATTTTGGGGCCAGCTGAGGTGATTTCCTTGCCTATACGCCCCATACACACATCGCTTTTTATATTCATTTATGTAAATATGCAGCCTGGGAGCAGCAACATATCCCCATACACATTCATAGTTCCCGCCGTACATAAAATTTTATGGCAAACTTTGAGGTTATAGCCCGCGTATGTATTTTGGGTTGCCCACTTTTCGTGTATACACTGTTGCATTTTATGACCAAATACATATTTTTAGAAATTAGTAGCAACGTAATGCCATTTCCGCGAGAGTGTGCTGTGCAGTGAAGCAAACGAATTTAACGATCGCAAAAAAAAAACAAAAGAAAAACCAATGGATTATATATCGCGGTTCATTAGTCGAACTTTTCCCGGCGCGCAGTCGACACAAATCCGCAAAAAGGAAATAATTGCTGAATCGACGCCGCCCGGGAGTTGGGAGTGTATACTTTTAATGATTTCGGTTAATTTTCAGGCGAGGAGTAGTTGAAGTATAGGGTGGGCGACGTTATAGTTGTCGGGGCATTTCAGCGCGCGCTGGTAATTACGAAATAATTACATATATTCAACGCCGCCGCAATTTCACGCTTTTGCCGTTGCTGCCTGCCTTCCGAAAGCGGCGGCGGCTAAACTTGTCGAGAGATGCGATGCGCCAGGCCGCATTCTCTCATGTGAATAGACAGACACAGACGTTGTCGTCTCCATCGTCCGCGTAATTAAAAATTAATTCCGTCATTCGTTCATTTGCGCTCGACTCATGAGAACACTCTGTATAATAATATTAAATCTACAATTTCATTACAAATATATCACAGGAAACAATCCCATGTTGAAAAGTAGTTAAACTCTGGTGATGTAGTGTTGAAAATTGAAGGAAACCGAACGCGTCTATCGTCACAAATGTTCCAATCATTAGGTATATATAGAATATATTTAGCGACCGTTCTTATCCTGGTGGTGCGCTCTGGTATTTGCATACACATTCTTGCCGGTTGCACCGCAAACATCAATCAAATGCCCGCAGGATTTCGCCCGTCCCAGCATTGACGCTCTGCCGTTGCTCCTTGCATCGCATGCAGATAACGACCGACCACCGTCAAGGCATTATTACCGCATTGCTGCGCCCGCCACCGCGCAGAGTCGAGCCGTTTTCATACATTGCATGTCGTGGCGAATGGCGAATGACTTACTGCCGTGAAGAGTGAACTGAACTGGTTTGACTTCCTTGCTTGTCGCGTATGATAGGTCGCGTAATGCCGTGATAATCTCTTCCCTCCACCTCCACCTACGCCTTTGGAAAAAGTCCCCTCCTGAAAACTTATGCGGGGGGAGAACACGCAAGCGGAGCAACTTTTCCGCATTACACCCGCAACAATATACTGTTAGCAATCGCGATGACGATGACGTGAAGAAAATATAATTCCCCAAACGCGGCACTCATTAAAATGTACATTTGCAATTTTATTACATCTGTGACTTGAACTTGGTTGGAAGGAACAATCGAATTTATGACTTGATGCGATTTGTAAGACATCGCAAGTTGTAAATCGATGAAATCCGAATGATTTGTGCCTGTTGATGGCAGGAGTCCAAGGCGCAATAGTAAAGTATGCAATCTATATTCAGAAATGAGTACCATACTAAAATCGTAGAACGTTGAACAAATTGTTCGCCGCGGCGACAATACTGAAATCTCGACTTTGAAAATACCAGCGCTTAAGAACAATGCCTACCCACACAATAGCAACGAGTGTTCGCGCTGTAACCGACCGGACCGTGTTTGTTCAATGGCCAAGAAAGCAATAATATCGATGTGTGTATGTCGGTTCTCTAACTTGGCTTGATCGTTAGTCGCCGCCGCCGCCGCCGCCGCCGTGCCGTGTGCATTGTGCATTGTGATCGTAAAACTCTTTTCCTAACCCAAACTATTCATGCCTGCACATATTGCAACGGATCAAACTCCTAAGTAACCACTTCTTCTTCTTCTTCTTCTCTCCTTTTCTCTTCCTCCTCGTCGTCTAGGAGAAGAAGTTAGTCAAAGGCAGCAATATTATGTGTGAAATTGCAATCCTTCGTTCGTTGGTTCGCGTGTGGAGAAAATGAAGACAAAACGTTAGTGGAAAACCTCGTGGGCTTTGTGGGGATTTAACGACAAAAAAGTTGCCTTTTGAAATACGATCGCAATCCTTTGAACGCCGCCAACTAAGTATACTTACCGCAAAATACCTCTGTTTGTGGCTGTGTGTGTCTCTTTAAAGCGAGAGTTATTATTTGGCATGTGATGCACGCTGTTCTTTGTCAATACCAGTCGTTCGTACAACGGTTCAACTATTCACTGCGGAAATGAGATTCTGCAGCAAGTGTTGCGTTCAATCGATTAAACACCAACGCACCAAAACGCGATGTTTGTTGTCAGTCATTCCCCGAACTTGATTGATATATCACTTCCGTTTTCCGCGGTTTGCAATCGTTCCTCTTCCTCTCTCGTTTTGTTTCGTATGCACACGCATTCCGGAAAGCAATCAATTGTCTACGAGGCATATCGAGGTGTGTTTATTGTCTCTGCCTGATTGACAAATTGAACACTTTTTAACTTTCTACCTAGGTAATCCTAAGTAATTCATTCGTGTTTCTGTTTCAGCCGGAGGGCGGTGTCAACTCGCCGGGGCCGAGCCACGCGTTCCGCTGTAAGGTGTTTAAGAAACCGCGACCGTGCCATTTGTGCCATCAGCCGATCTTCAATCAGGGTTCCTGTTGCCGAGGTAAGAGATACTACACTACTTCTTCGTTCTTCGTTGCGTCTTGAATTCTTCTGTCATTCGTTGCGGCGCATTTTGCGCGGATTATGCACTCGGCCAATTTTAAAATGCAAATTTCGTCATCACTCATCATCGTTATTCGCTGCGCTTGCGCTTCGAACTCTACTCGGTGCCGAGAGCGCGCGATCATTAATCATTTTCGCATCTCTTCTTCACGCGCGCGCCGGACGCAATCGATTAGCCGATGCTCTCCGCCGCACATAATTAAACGTAAATATTAATTTCACCCCGCTGGCAGCCGTTACAAGTCAAACGTGATTTAAAAGAATCAAGTCGACTTACAAGTTGGCAATTAGTTGAGCCCGTTCACAATGAGCGGCGCTAGCAGTACGACGACAACATTTCTTCATGCGTTCCCGATGAAAATAGGAAATTGCCAATTACGCGCGCGTCACGCACGATAATAATCAGCGGCGCGGCCGGCCGGGGCGATCATTATCATCCGGGCACCGCTGCGAGCGGCGGTATTCGCGATCTAATACAAGTCATCGTCATTATAATGGCCACCTACCTGTATGCGGCGCCGTCGGCCGCAGCACAAAAAGCGTTAAGCCAATAATCAGCAAAGCAAACAAAACGCATGGGAATTAAATGGTGAAAACAGGAAAACGCCACTTATCTATCGCCGTTAGTCAACCTGCGCACGCTCACAGCGCAAACAATTTCATTTGAATTAAATTTAAACTTTATGATAAGCAACCCACTTTGGTCGTCGCTAGGGATATTTGGTTGCATACCTGCCTTCTTTGCATAGCATATTGGGTTGCATACCCGAATGTGCCGGACGGTAATATGGATCGTTTGAAATTTATTGGGGTGGCGGGTATCTCGCTCGCGCCGCCCGTTTATCATCGTGGGTGCGCCCGCACAGCAGTCGGTCCGTCCGGCTTTAATAACGCTGACCTCTTCGGCCCGACCGCGTATTTCATCATCAGTGACATCGGCCTTTGTGCCAGCCAGCAGCCCAGCAAACCAGCAGCTTCGGAATGAAATCATTGTCATTTTCATAACTCTTCTTCTTCTTCTTTTTCTTCTTCTACTCCTTAGTTGATCTTAATTTAAATGTTTTCGATTGGTTCTGTTGCAGTCTGCAAGTACATCTGTCACAAGGTCTGCGAGAGTAAGGTGAGTCTAATATCCTAGCTGTGTGCACGCCCCCCCTTGAAATCGAAAACGTGACTAATCTACATTACCCACCCTTCAATACTACCTATGGTTGATCTCGTTAGAGGTTTTATTTTGATGATAGCGCGAGGCGCAATTATCGAATGACTCTTCGTTTCGCCTCGCCTCGGCGAGGAGTGAGGAGGAGCGTGACCAGCTCTAATCTGGCATATGTAGGATCGGACAATGTAATTTATTGTATGATTGTATGGGTTGCGTTTACCCGATGGGCGTTAACGCCACTGATGAGCAACCATTTACTATGGCTATGAAAGAGAAGAGATGACTCGACGGCTTTTCACTCATCATTAGCTGACTATAAATATTTATACTCCCGCTTGGCAATAACTTAAAAATTCATGAACTATTTGCAAAGAAAAGTTGTTTATAATTATTGTTAAATGTTTAGATTGGAACTATCGCGAAAAGCAATGAAACTTTGGCTCTAATTATAACTTCAAGAATGACTTGAGATAGTTTTGCATTCGTTTTCGTACAGTACAGTTTTTTTTTGTCTCCTGTAGGCGTCACTTTCACACATTTCAACGAATTCCTTCATTTACATAGTGCCTATAGCTGCCTAGCTAACGTACTCGTGGTTGAGCGCAGGTTCTAACAAAGCACTTAAGTGCCATTTGTTATGATTAGTGTTGAACGTGATCGTTTTTTGCTTGCAACCATCGCCGTCGGACACGCATCCACACATATACTTATTTATTACCATAAATACGATGAGGATAAATATATCTATGACATACACCTCCAATCAGGTCACTTAGGGTTACCATAACAATACTACGAATTGCAGTGATTTGTCAGGTGTGAGGTCTATGGCAACCCTGAATACGAAACACAATGGGGTCGAACACAATAAATTTTATTACCTATTCGTTCGTACCATTAACCATTAATACGCATATCTATTTATGCAAATATCACGGGCGACTTAAGTAATATGACTTGCGCCGAGCATATGGATTTTTTTTTTCACGCGCACGTTTTGCACAACAAAAAACGTGAGCGCTTTATGCAAATTCGCACTTTCGCGCGGGCACTAATTTCGGATGATTTATTTACTCAACTTTCAAAAAACTGGTTTTATTTGATGCTAGATTTGAGGTTGTGATGTGTGTTAGGTAACCTATTACATTGCCGTTAGAACCCAACCGCCATCTATAGAAAAGTAGATGAAAGGGTTGCGTGCAAGGGGTTTGGCCTATCCTACTCTATACGATACCAGAGAGGATCGATTGATGGTGCGGTTTCGCGGGAAGATTTCGCCTTGCCTTGCTCCTTGGCACGCGCGCGGTCTCAGTCGGTGATCAGCGCGAGTCGCGGTGCGATGGAGATAGTAGTGCGCCGGCTCTCATCCTTGCGAGCGCATCGCAGCGCAACGAAAACGTTTCTAATCCGTGCACGCGGCGGTAAATAATTTAGTAGCAATTTGGTGAACTGCTCCTCCGTCCGGCCGGTCCGATTCGTCCTAGCCGGAGAGTGTCAAGGACTGAGGGTGTTTTGCGTTAGGTGTGTGCAAGGACTATGTCAAGGACACGCCGGTTATAAATTTCTCATCTCAAAGCAAAGATGATAATCATCTTTTGATAGATAACAAAACGATAACACAATGGGAGAGGAGGTATTTAATGAAACACTATTATCATTTGCCGCTTTTATAACTTATTGATTTTGAAACACATTCGACTTGCATCTTGCATTCCATTCGTTTTTGGGATGCTGGAATTTCCGTTTCTAACCGCCGCTTGCGTCTATTTGTGAACACTGCGGAGCGGAGGATGAACAAACCTTCAACTTTAAATATTTATAAGAATATCTTTGCGTTTGCGAGACTGGCTAATGTAAACATGGCGCGCATTAGCTTTTAGCGAACTTTTTTTATCACCATCGATTGCGTAATAATATCAATATCAAACACAATCATCATAAACTTTGTGTGATGAGTGAGCGATACTGAAATTTTTAGCAAATACGATACCTTTGCATTACTTAAGTTTAAGTCACTTGTATGCAAACCGTCTCTGCGTTTATTTGCAGGACGTCCTTCAACTTGCGCATTTTTACAGACGGTCAAATGAAGATGTCATCGTTGAGGAGAGGACTTACTTAACGCGTTTGCGCCTGTTATTAAGACGTTGTCTCTCAAAGTGAGAGAGGAGGGAGAAAAAAAAGATTAAAAAACGCTAAAACGTGAACGATATAAAATTGTACGATATCATAAAGTGGTCTCGCGCGCTCGTTCGCTCGGTCTCCTAATGAGCGTGCGCGCGCGCTATGTGCGTATGTGCTTTGCATATATTATGGCGATTCAATTAGCGTTCGATGCATTCATTCCGTTTGGCTACTTACTCTGCTTGGCATTGCCCGCAGAAGAACCCAACCGGACTGGCGCGCGTTTGAGGCTGAATTTGCTCAAATTAGATGTCAAGTTGCAGGTTGGAAGATGTTATGTTTATGTCACACGATAAAAGCACGATAGCGCGATCATCGTTACCAACGCCTTATTATGCATGCCGTAAAACTTTTACGGACACGCTTGTTATCCAGAGGATTGCACTTGACTCAGTCACTTACTGAGACACTTTACGTACGCGCTAATCAGTTCGGTAAAAGCGGCCTCATCATTTACACATTTTACTTCAAACGCGACTTGGTTAACATTCCTACCGAGACTTGACGTTCAAGTTAAGTCATGCGATTGTCACTGGTCATATTTAGAATGTGCAGCATTGCACGGCTTGCAGCGAATCATCGATATATTTATATCATATAAAGCAGTAAATCCAGAAATAGAGTTTACACGTGTATCCGTGCACTTGCTAGGATTGCCAAAAGGGAAAGTGCAATAGGACGAGGAAGGAAAGAAATCGTTGGCAACCCTGCTCCATTTCATTTCGCACAAACATCATTCGCGTGTTTTGTTTGCGGCTCACACGCTGCGACTGGCATGCGACTTAAGTCCGCGAGCACGAAAGCTCGCTGGGCGACGTAAATCCGAATTTACTTCATCTTCTTCTTGTTGTTGCTCTGGACGACCGACGGCGACGTCGGCGTCGTGGTTCGCAGAATGCCATTGCGTCGTGTTTGCGCAAGGAACGTGACCGAAGGGATAAACACGCGCACGGAGGCATGGGCATGGGCATGGGCAGCAGTGCACTCAGTAACCCAGCTAGGACATGTTTATTTTCTTGTCGTTGCGCTTCGCAGAAACGCGTTCGTTCGCTCGATACGCCCCGGCTGATAAGCGCGAAAAGAGTTGCGTCACTAACAAAACCGAATTGATGATGACTTATTGTGGGAATTTGCATGCGATATGACTCATCCTCATCCTCAGTCTCAGTCTCAGCCTCATCTTGATTATGATTTCATAATTGTATCAGTACCAGTAATATAATCAGCCTTTTAGTCATAGAACGCTTAAAGATCAATCGATGACCGAAGTAAACATAAACAAAAACACGTGCGCTGTATTACGGTAAGCGTCTCGCGCATGCGGGATGCGGGGATAGACGACGAGCGCCGCAAACGGCGAGGGACGGACGCTGTTTGATGACTGAGAGAGCATTGTGCGCGCGTGAGCAACGCGCGTAATCAGTCGTCGAGCGCGCGCGACACCGACCGGCACGCGACGTTAAATTAAGTACGCGTTGCGCACTTTTCATGTTTGCGCGCATGTATTTCATACCACCCGTTTGCTTTCCATGTAAAACATGCAACTGCAATTTATTCATCGCTGTTATCTCATCTCACGGGCCGGCATTCTACAAACTTATTAATCGTGTGCAACTAAACTCTCATGTTCGATGCGAATCGAATTAATCGAATTGTGATAATGGCGAGTGAAAATTGTTTCGGTGTTTTTTGCCCGCTCGATGACCTTGCTCGCAGCCCGCCTGCGCTCACGATTTGTTGCTAGCTGGAACTACTAGCTAGCTACCGTGTGGGCAATGGTCAGCTGTTGTAATAATTAAGAAAAAGTCCACGCAAAACGTCCGCCGGTGGAATTTACTTCGCGATCTGTGCACATAAAGGTGGAGAAAACGTAGCATCATTATTGCGCATATAATACTTAAGCAAATATTTGACCGGCGCAGTTGTGTTTGCTCATTTGTGCTCTCGTGTTTCTTGAGAAATCGCAAGTGATAAACGACTTAAGTCGGGACAATGCGTGAGGATGACGTCACTGACGTCAACGCAACCTGCCGCGGGGAAGGAGAAGGAAAAGGATTTTATAAAGCGCCTTTACAAGGTACACTGTAATATTGTTCACCCTGTACAAATATGCAATACGATTGCCGATGATTGATTGGTGCTTTGAATTAGTTGAAACGAGCACTGTCGGCGGCAGTGGCGCATTATCAATACGGTTCATCTGCACGACGCAATTTGTATTCGTTACAAATATTATTCGATCCGGGCGCTGTTGGGTTGCTATTTATGATTATTAGCTGCTCCATTTTCCGGGCTACCGTTATATGTTTCATACTGTACAGCCTCTGCATAACTTCCTTTCTCAAATCGCATTAATTACGTGGATAAGAAATCGGCAAGAGAAAAGAGCATTACTGCAATAAATTTCTTATCGTGGCAGCGTTGTCATCATCGTCACCATCATTTCGACTTTGACGTCGTCACATTTAATAATAAACAAGTTAATTTCACACATTCGTTAATTTAATGACATTTCCGTGGCGAATGTCCGCGAAATGATGGCGCTCTTGTCGTAGATAATTTAATCGAATTTAATTATGCGCTTAATATGCCCTGTCTGTGTCTTTTCCAGTCGTAAACTCTTTGTTTTTCATTTTATTGCAATCATTTAATTTCACACACGTATAATTGTTCAAAATCTACCTAGAAAATTTTTATTATCTGTGGAATAGAACCCTGGCCTTCTTGCGTGGTAGCCAAGCATTCTCCCCACTGTACCATAGTTTACCCCAAATGAAATCATATAAAAGCTTCTTCATATTTATCAATAAGTTAATTGTGTTGCTAAGTTTTGCTTTTTGCTGCTTTTTGTGGACATTTTGGAATATTTTGTAAATTGCAGGAGGCCGCCGACCGCTTCACCGACACCAGCTGGAAAATCCATCGGCAGTGGCTGAAGTCAAACTCGCTGCCGCCATCTACCATCGGCGGCGGCAGCGAGCGCACGCTGACGCACGCGAATGTTGGCAACGCCGCACGCGATTACCACCACCACCATCAACATCCGCCCATCGCAAACGGCAATCTGAATTACAACAATAATAACAATAACAATCAGTACAACGGTAATCACTACAATAACAATAATAACAATGTGGATGATATTGCGACGTATGCGTCGCTAAAGAGCAGCGAGTGTGATGCCGCTAGCAACGCGAGTGTTACCGATGGTGGCGCTGGTGGTGGTGGTGGTGCAGGGCGGACATCGTCAATGTCATCCGGCCGCCGGAAGATGGTGGAGATTCAAACCGTGCAGACGACACTCGAACGACGACGAACCGGCAACACCGCCGATATTGTGCTGGTAAGCTTTGTACACACAGACACACCGCCGAACACCACCGCCATCTAGTTTGTAGTTTACGAGTTGTTTCTGCACGTTACAAGGTCAATTGCGCACTCTGCTGACATAGATTTCGGTTTCGTTTTATCGCCAGGCGTTTTTACGAGCACTTAAAAGTTACACTTTGAATTTTATGTCCTCTCGGCGCTAGATGGCACCGACAACAATATTGTACAGAGTTCTAATTGTAAGTCGAAGCGGGAAACGGGAAGAGGAAGCGTGCGTGTGTGCTATTTTCGTCCCGAATGACGAAAGCCAGTTGTTGGGGCGCCACACGCGACTACTACTACAAATTTAAATAGGTTCATGCGTCGAAGGAAAAAGGCACATCTGTTTAGGCGCATATCCTCCTTCCGCTTCTGTTTCTCATAATTCACGAGATGCAAGTGCACAGATGCTCGCGCGTTGGGCACGTGTTCCTCAACTTCTTTTTATCTCTCGGGTGTTTATTGCCTTCATGCATATACAGTTTGCTTCATAAAAAAGCGAATGGGTGTTTATTGCATGTCAGCCGCGTGTTATTTGGGTTATCAATCTGATCTTCAGGTATTTTTTTCTATTTTCCCATCGATTAATATCGATGGACGCGATCGACACGAAGACGACAGCGACTAATTTTTCGAAAACTAATCGCTCCGAATATGGTCGCCCCGGTCGTGACCGTGACAATGAGCAAGAGCACAAACGCAACGATTCAATCGATTGCGAGATATATACGTTGTAAGCCGAACGCAGGACATAAACACGATGAAGAATACGCAGAAGAGAGGTGATTTTGCCGAAACGGGCACCGGTTCGCTTCCTTTTACGTCCCAGCGACCGGCCGCATTCATTCCCACCGCGCGTCTGCTCTTTGCTCTCTTCTGTGGCGATGCCCAGTGAGGTTATGAATGTGTCGGTTAGATAACGCAATGTAGCGCGCCCTCTAATAGCTATACTTTTAAATATGCGATTCGATTATGTATATTTATTGTATAAGCGGCTGCGGCTGGACTGTGGAGTAAGACAAGAGCCGCAGGAGGTGGAGGAGGACGCCGAGGAGGTAGAGGAGGAGGTTGGAGGAGAGTGCAATGCATCGATGCACTCCGGCTGCTGGGCGCGCGCGAGAAAAGTCAGTTCAGTGACTTGCCGGCATTGCGACGCGACGCACTGCGGCCCGCATTTACTACGCGCTCACCTGATTGCCGATTACCAACATGTGTCACTTTGCCGCCTCCTAACTCGCCCACCATCCCCCGGGCATAACCTCGGTTTTATCTGGAAGGTAGTTTGAAAGTGAAAAATGTGCCCTCTATCGGAGAAAATTGACCAGGGATTGGTAGATGGCGCTGGCAACGTAGTATGCAACTCATGTGTCAATATGTGTAAAAAATTGTGAAAAGGAGGTGAGTGTATTTTTAAATTGCGGCGCCAGGAGAAAAAAAGGGTCAGGCGCCGGAAGCGTCCATAACCTATATACCCAACCGCACATAACGTAACGTACGTGTGTAAAATTTATACGCGCGCGCGCCAAATCCACCTGGAAAACCACCCACCCGAGCGCGCGGGGCTAGTCAGTGTTTATTCAGACACCGCCAACGTCGGATGGCGCTCGGTTGGTTCATTGCAATTCTTTCGAGTTGATATGTGCGACTTTGACGCAATTTGAAACGGAAGTTTAACTAATCAGTGAAGACACGCAGTAAGAGCGCAGCGCGGGAAGATGAGCGTGACGAACTGGTGCACGCCGTTTATATTTATCACGCCGCCGCCTGCGCTCGATGACCGCGACCGCAATGTGAGTCAGTCGTCTTGTCTTCTTCTTCATCTCAGTGTTTTGTCCCCCGCACCAAAGAAAAAAAAAACTCTAGCTCGGAATAGATAGATTTCGAAAAATTTATTTTATTATTTACATCATTAGTCATTCGATGCGCGACTTTGTTTGTTTAACTCATTACTCGTTCCTCGCTCCCTTCTTCATTCACTCGTTGGAAAAATATTTACTTTTCACATACACACGTTTAGAATGGACTCATCTGCACCCATTTTCTGTTTGTTCGCCTGCTCTTCATGTCGCCCATCGCCCTTGGAAATTCCTGCGTTTGTTGGTTTACTGGAATTCTTTGTGCAATCAAGGATAGAAAAACGCATCATAACCGACGACCGTCCCAGAAAAAACACACCCGAAATCTTTCGTAATGAATCGAATCCAATCCAATTCACTTTGGCGCCCCCGTGCGGTAATAATTTATAATGAAAGACGTGGAAAAATTCATCATGCGTGCTGTGCGCTGCGCTGCGTTGCGGCAACGCCTCCTCTTCGATGCGAATTTACGGCTTCAATTTGCTTAAAAGCCAAACGCCAAAAGCCTTTCGATTTTCATCATCATCATCATCGACTCGGAAATTATGCCTACGAGCGCGTTCGGCTAATTTTCCTTCCACGGCTGCGCTCTTGCGAGTATTAATTATGTGCAATGTAAATAATGTGTGTGTTTGCTTTTGCTACGAACGTAATTGATAGCTTTCTTACGCCAGGCCGACTGATTCTGAGTCTTAAGACTGTCATTATTAATTCGATGAAATCAATGCTATGCGCTAATAATAACTTCATCCTTGCGTATAATACGACTTCTTGTACGACTTCTTTGCCGTTGCGTTGCGTTGTTTCATCAAATAGAATAGTAATAAAAGTCGGGCGGATTGGATGATGCGCGCGCGGATGAAAATGAAGATGAATAGGAGCGCTAGGCGGATAGAATTTCCACTCTACGCGCGAGGTGCGGTCGTAAATAATAAAAGCGCGAACCTAAGTACGAGTAAGGACGTAATACGAGAAGTTATACGACGACAGGGTCGGTCGGTGGGTGCGCATTATATGCAACCCAGCCGCGCTGTTGACCTACAACACATCCATCTAGTTTCATATTGCCGAAGCGTAAATACCTTATGCAGCTTATTATACACTTTGATGGTTACTTGGTTGCGGATTTTACTTTAACTTTAAATCGAAAAAAAAACTACATAAGATGTAAGAAAGTAAGAAAAAGGGCTTGTTAGTAGACGACCTTCTTCCATCTTCCGACTGATCGCAAGGGAGATATAACTCTCAATTCTCGGGAGGAAATCCACCTGCACGCAGGGAAGCAGGAAGGGGAATGCGTATGGGTGTGTGTGTATGGGCATCCCCTAAATTTCGCGTTGCTCTGCTCGCGCGCCGCGCTCCTCCTGCATTTCCGCCGCAACGCGCGGGCGTGGATCTGTCTCGCCACCGCCGGCCGGCGCCAACAACCTCCATCTCCTCCCCCACAGCAACGGCGGCGGTGGTTGCTGCTGCGGGGCTGCATTCACTGCAGTTTAGTTCTACACGACGCATTGACGTCGACGGCTTCTTCTTCTTCCCCAAAAAAACGCGCTGTGCTAAATGTTTACCGTCCGCTTTTTCTACTTTTATACTAAAATCAATTTGTGATACAAAACATAATACAATGGTTAACATTAAATCAGATTGTTGTTGTCGTTGTTTACGCGATCGCCTCGAAAAAGAGGAAACTCGCGTCGATGCTAAATTACTATACCGCATTGCGTTCACTCTGTATCATGTTGCATTCTATCTAGAAAACAAGGTGCCGCCCTCTGTTATCGGGACGCTTAAAACAGTGTTTGTTAATATAGGTATTTTCTTTGTTACAGCATACGCACCACGACGACGCCGCCGCTAAATATGGCGCTGGTCGAACTCATTACGCGGTAAGTTAGACAAACTATTCTTTGTTTCTCCGGTAATTGACGGTTTGCGGTTAGATGATAGCGAATCCCTACCACCAACCACACCATCAGTATGGTGGCGTGGAGGCGCTAACCACACAGCCGCGTCGCAAAAACTCGGCAACGTCGCACAACGGTAGCGGCGCTGGTGGCAAGTCGTCTGCTGTTATTGCCATCGGCGGTATGGATCTGAGCTACGTCACCGAGCGTATTATCGCGCTGTGGTTCCCCGCCACGTGCGGCGCGCAAACTTTCCGGCGCGGCCATCGGCAAGCGGCGCATATGCTCAGCAACAAACATGGCGACAATTATAAAGTAAGCGCCTCGTTTACACCAGACTTGCAGTGTGTTACATGAATGTGGATTGGGATTTGTGCAGGTGTTTAATTTATCCGACCCGAAGCCGGTGCTGAAGGCCGAACACAAGTACGTGGAGGACGTCGGCTGGAGCTCGCGACTGGCGCCACCTCTCGAGCGCTTGTGCAGCGTGTGCAAACAGATCGATTCGTGGCTATCGAACGATCAGCATCGCATCGCCGTACTGCATGCCAAGTAAATTTCAAGTTTTGTTATTTAATTCGTTGGACAGGACCGTATCTCGTGGGTTTTTGTATTGCAGGGGTTGTAAGGACAAGTTGGGGGTGATTGTAGCCGCGTACATGCACTACTCGAACATCTGCGGCACCGCCGACCAGGCGCTCGACCGTTTCGCAATGCGTCGCTTCCTGGACGACAACATCGGCCCACTGTATCTGCCTTCCAACAAACGGTACGTGGCGCCCCCTTATCTCTAACGAATGTAACGGTTGTGTTTGACAGGTATGTGGGTTACTTTGCCGGCCTGCTCTCGCACAATATCAAAATCAATTCGGCGCCGCTGTACCTGACGCACGTGACTGTGCTGGGCGCGCCCGCATTCCACAACGGCGGTTGTCGCGCCTTCCTCAAGCTGTACGAGGGCGATGCGGCCATCTATACGTCAGGTGCGTAACCTCCCAACCTTGGACAACGCCCTCTATCGTTCTAAATATGCAATTGTACACATTGTAGGTGTCTACAATGTGTCCAGTGGCGTAACGCAGTTCACGGTGAACGTGGCCGGCGAGCGGCGGCGCGGCCTGCAGCTGCGCGGCGACATCCTCGTCAAGTGCTACCACCGCACCGAGTGCGCACGTGAGACGGTGTTTGCGTGCCAGTTTCACACGTGCGCCGTCGCCGACAATACGCTGAGCTTCACGCGGCAGGAGTTGGACGCTGCGTGCAATGGTAACGCAAGGTAACTTCTTTTACTAGCGCGTGTCTATAGCGTATTGTGTTAGATCCAAGGTTTCCGGTTGGTGGCGCTGTCGAACTGCATTTCTCCTCCGGACCGGATAGCCACCATCCGGGACCGGCGCCTACACCCGCTGTGCCTGTTACGATGGTCGACGACGGTGTGATGCGCGCGGATAGCCCCTTTGACGCGGACGATTCGGATGCTGGCGACGACGACGACGATTCCGACTCTGGTGAGTTCTTCTTCTTCTCCTGCGCTTCTTTGCGCGGATTTCAGGTTGAGATTAGTTGCGGTTATTTTTGAGAGACACACCTGCATGAACCGGTGCCAAGTTCTAAATAACAATCATTCCAACAGGGTGTTCCAATCTGTTTATTTCGCGTACACTTTTGCCATTGCATCCACTCCGCCATTTTCGATGCACAGTATTGAACGCGTATTGATTTTTACGGCATCGAAATTTATTAGCGCTTTGTCGTGGGTTCGGTGCAGCGAATCGCATTCGTAACACCAAACACACTCTCTCGCGAGCGCGCGCGCGCACACGAGCAGTTATTTTAGGCGCGGTCTCGGCGTCGCGACGCTTTCCTATTTCTGCATGCATCCACGAAACCGGATCACCAGTCCAGTCCTTCCGCACGTGCGCACCGGTGAAAGTCGCGTGCGGCGGGCCGCTCTTGCTCAATAACCTTTAAGGTAATACGATACAACGGTTAATAGCGCACGATTGAGGTTAAATTAGTAAATAGTTAAATAGCGAAGAAGCGTTTTGTGTGACGCCCTCCGGTGTGTGTGTTGCGCAGACGATGTGAATCACACTTTCGGTCCGCTAGATGGCAGCATCTACGCGACAATCGCCAAGAAGCAGCAGGAGCTGTCGCCGGGCACCACCGCCACCACCGGCACCGTCTCCAGCCCGCTGACGGTCTCCATGGATTCGGGCATCTCATCAGCAGGTAACACTTTCCTCTCCCACTCTATCTCCCCGGCGCGCACGCGTTGAGTAGTGGAGTTTGCTCAATGGGTGGGAGTTGTGTAGGCCACCAGCAGCATGCGCACACGACGGCGTCGTCGGCGAGCCCCCCACCGACGACGACTGGCAGCCAGCCGTCGCCGCTGTCGCCCGAGGAGCAGCATCGCGAGCTCGACGAGCTGCTCTCCGACATGATGCTCACCGTGCAGAGCATTCCGGATCTGAAGCCGGCCGCGCACGCATCGGTGCCGCTCCGCTACATCGACGACGTCGACTGCACCGGAAGTGGTGGCGCTACCAGTCCACCGCCAACAGAGAGCATCCCTTATCACGCGCGTCAGGATAGCCGGCCGTTCAGCTACGGAGTGCCTGTGGTTGGCGCGCCACCCGCTGCGATGATCACCGACGTAAAACGCCTGCACAGCCCTAGTTTGGTGCGCAAGGCGAGCGTGAACCGCAGCAATGGCGCCACCCTAAACAAAGTGCAAGTGCAAGCTCGCGATCATATCGATGATATCTTTACGAGCAAAGCCCTTGCTGCCGGCGGGGGTGGTGGGCAGAGGAGTGAAGTGCGCGAACGCCGTAGTCTCAAGGAGGAGTTCTACAAGGATCCGCTCAAACGCAGCTACACGGATACGACGCTGCGCAACAGCGCCACCAACGGTCACTCTCAATCCCATGGGGGTGGTGCGTATCGCCGCAACTACCTGTCGGATAGCGAGAGTCTTTCACCGCCGAGTGGCTTCCGCAATGGCGTCACTTCCACGCCGATCCATCATTCGACTTCCGGCTACGAATCAATGTGAGTTTACAACACTCCGTATATTGTGTTTGCCCATATGGTTGATTACAATCGGATTTTCGGCGGTTTGCGCGGAGGGAGAGCGATGTAATTCACAGGCATTGAAATTTGCGCGTGGCGGAGGCGTTTGGAGTGGATTGCGCAAAGGTTGCGATGCGCGCGCTGCCTTGAAAGCGTATTTTTACGAACATCTGGCGTGTTACCTTAGATGCGCGCGCGCGCGTGCGAAAAACATCTAGCCTCATTTTCTACTATTGCAGCCGCGATATATGGCAATACGGGTTTATATAATTTCTCTTGGCGCGTTTTCTTCTTCTTGTTAGTTTGCCTAAATGCGTCTTTAGTCGCGATCGTTTCATTGAAGTTTCTCCAAGTCTAAGTCTAACGTATGATTAAAATTGATACAAATGACATAATTATAGGTCGTTACGCGGTAGAATGCGAAGGCGTGCCCGCCGACTTAAGTCATCAACACACGGTGTGCTGTGATGACGTCAGATACGCCTACTTTTTATGCTCATTTCATTCATTATTTGCGCGAACGTAAACACATAGATAACTTTCAAACAAAACCTGCGGAGGCGAAGCGCAAATGACTTTAAATTGAATCGCGGATAGCCTAATGTAAATTGATTAACAACCATCTGGTTTGGTGCAAGATGGCGACGGAAGTCACTCAAGTCGTCAGCCATGGCGCACGTGTGCATCCTTGGAAACTATTTTGCGCTCGGCGCAAATTTTACGTGTGCGCCACGCATTATTAGTTATGATTTATGCGTGGTGTTCGATCGCACCGCGGTAGGTAATGCGGCGGAGGTTCATTACAGCAAGATGGCGGCCCTAATTTTAGCCGCCGCCGCAACGATGACTCATTTTTCTCGCGGGACGCACGCCTGCCAAAAACAAGTTTGTTTTTATGCGCGCTCGCGTTCAAGGCGCATTATTCGCGTATAAAAAGATTTTCTGGCGTTGGCGCAAACATATCAACACTCACTCACGGCGCGTTCGATTGTTTGAAACTTGGGGGCGTAATAAAATCATAGCCAAGGAAATAAAAATAAACACTTCCTGACGGAAATGAGGTCATGCGTTTCGTTTTTCTTCTCGATCTCTCGCATAGCAACTCCAACGGGAATCTAACATGGCTGCAAAAGCAGCAAATCAAGCTGAAGGAACGCCGCGAATTGCAGCGGCAAGAAGAACGCCAGCCGTACCAGCACAGCCTCATCACAGAGTTGCGCAGCGTGCAGAACCGCCATGTGCGGCAATCGGCTAGCCATCGGCAAGATGGCTACACCAGCGATACGACCGCATTCGCCGATGACGACGACGATTTCAGTGTGCCGCTGCACATCAATACCAAAAGCAACAGCAATAATATGGCGCTGTCGCCGACGTCGACGTCAACGGCGAGCTATGCGACCAGCAAGAGCAGCGGCAGCTATACGATGAATGGTAATCGGCCGACGGAGCGCGCGTTTGTCGGCGTGCGCAAAGAGTACAAGGTAAGTCGTCATCAATTAGTAGTAAATAGCACTGGGTTGAGGTTAGATCTAACTTGCACCATCCCACCACCAACGCCACCTTACATAGAATAACCGCAACAACGCGACGTCGCCGGCGAGCGCACTGGCCGCCAGTCCACTTGGCCGTGTTGTCAAATCGCCGCTACAGCAGGCGGCGTCATCTGCGGGCGGCACCGACGCCAATGGCCTCCTCATTTCCGCCGACTCTAAGGTACACCAGCGCGCCGAAGCGCTCGCCGATCTGATGGCTAACCTGCAAGCGGATAACTCGAATAACGCCAATAACAATGCATGGCAGCAGGTACTAAACGCATTTCAAGCGCACTTTAATTCTAACCCAAAACTTAATTATGCTAAAAAAAATGCTATGCGCTTTACGGATGAACTGCAAGTAAGCGAGAGTTGTGTTTGATTGGTTTAGAACTATCGTGAGGATAATGCAACATGGCGATCGCCGCCGGATGCGGAGTCGCTGTCGTCGCGGCCGCAAACACCCGCGTTTCCGGTGGCGCGCACGCCGTACGCCAACAGCTCATCGCCCGGCGTCGTGCACTTTGATCTGCCCGGTGAGCAGCGGTTGCCGCCCAAGAGTCCGACAACCACGAGGTGAGTAACGCCATTACGTAACCTCTCATCTTGTCTGAAATAACCGCGCATCATCAAAATCGACTGTGTACCTTATAGAACTTTGCCGAAAACGAAGTGGTCGGATACGTACACTTACGAAAGGTAATGAAAATGAAAAAGTATTGCACCTACGAGCAACTATGTAGTAGCCCTAGAACTTAAATCGTTTTATTTATGTTGTCAGTGTGATATGCATGTGTAGTTAGTAACTAACCACCTTTCCCCGATTTCATCTCCCCATCGCGCACAGAAAGGACCTCCATTCCGCACGCTCACCACAACCATCATCGCCATCCATCGACTGCACGCTCGCCGACCAGGAGCTCGTTGCGCTCGCGCACTCAACGGCACGCTCGTTTTCTGACAGTTACAGCCCGCAGCGCAGCCAGAATGGCTCCATCTATCAGGGCACGTCGCGGCGCGGCTCCACCGAACCGACCACGCAGGAGGTATCGCCGGTTCACGTGAAGTTCGTCAGCGACTCGTCGCGCTATTGGTACAAACCGAGCATATCACGTGACGAAGGTAGAAACGTAGGTGGGCCATCAAAACATAACCAAACTTATGCGCTACCCTTTTGCAGCGATCAGCATGCTGCGCGACAAGGCGCCGGGCACGTTCGTGGTGCGCAACTCGAATACGTTCGCCGGCGGTTTTGGGATGGCGCTGCGCGTGGCGGCGCCACCGGCACACTCTGCGCCCGCGACGGTTAACCGCGATGAACTCGTGCGACACTTCCTCATCGAGCCAACATCACGCGGTGTGCGCATCAAGGGATGCCCCAATGAACCGGTGTTCAGCTCGCTGTCGGCGCTCGTCTACCAGCATTCAATCACGCAGATTGCGCTGCCGTGCAGGCTGCTGCTGCCCGAGCGCGATATCGCGCCGGCGGAGAGCGCCAGCAGCCAACAGGCGGCGCTGCTTGTGCAGGGCGCCGCATGCAATGTGTACTACCTGCTCACCATCGACATGGAGTCGCTCACTGGCCCGCAGGCGGTGCGCAAGGCGGTCGCGCAGGTGCAGCGCCAGGGGCGCACCGACGCCAAGATCGTCCACTTGAAGGTGAACAAGCAGGGCGTCACGCTGACGGATAACAAACGCGAGCTGTTCTTCCGCAAGCACTATCCGATTGCAACTGTGTCGCATTGTGGCCTCGATCCGGACGACAATCGGTGGAATGCGGCCGCCATGGACACGCAGCATCCGTCAAGGTGCGAAACTAACCTCAACTTTGCGCTACTCTACTTACTTGACGATATTGTTGATAGGAAAATATTTGGGTTTGTCGCGAGGAAACCGACGAGCAACTCGGACAATCAGTGCCATCTCTTCGCTGATATGGATCCCGACCAGCCGGCGTCGGCGATTGTTAGCTTTGTTAACAAGGTGCTCGCCGCGACGGCGACGCAACCGAGCCTCGTTTGATGGTAACACTGCGCTTATTAATCTATTTTGAGAATCCAATCAATCACACTAGTCTGCTGGGTGAGAGGGTGAGGGGAAACGGAAGGTCGCCATATTGATGATTAAATATGTACATAGGGAAATCGGATAGCTTCTAGCTGGAGAGTGGGAGGGTAAATGTTGTTGTGTGACGTCATACCTGTGTGCCTGAACGAACGATTTTCGAATCAAATTGCAATCACTCGCGAAGTTCAATTCAAATGCGCAACAAAAAGAGAAATACGTAGACGGTAATGTTGTTGCCGAAGAAAACGATATAGACTCGTAGCCAAAGTGGAACTATATATAATATTCCGATATATTCAATCAAAGCCACTTTGCGAACGCGGCACGCGCAAATTGTTGAAATATTTATTTTTATCTTGATTATGTGGAGGTTCATAATCTTTAAAAATATCTTTTACATTTTCCAAAATAATTGTCGGCGCACTCAGTATATTTTGAGCATGCTCTGGTAGTGTACACGCCCCACCATCGTGTATCTATTTGATGATGGTGGCGCCATCTCCGTACTATACAGCCCGTTTTTGCTGTGGACGACAAATAATTCGGTTACTTATCTCCATCGGGGAGATTTTTATTATGATGAGTAAACAAATATCACGCGTTTTTTTGGGCGTTTATTTACTAATCGATAATCAATTCTAATAACACCAAATTTTTAATTATTTTATTCGCGGATGACGATCGATTCTGATCAGTTTTAATTAATGACACTTAAATTAATATAT
>JARJDR010010369.1:0-13293 GCA_030264135.1 Myllaena sp. GC000078 | reverse complement strand
TAGGTTTTCATTGTGTTGTTTTTTATTCTCCTCTGCACGACATATTCTTGTCGCGTTTGAAATATGGATAAGTACGAGTCGGTAATAAAAACATTAAAAAATTAATAACGAAAGTGTGCGAAAAGTTTGCGCTCTGGTAAACTTTGCTTAAGTTATTTTTAGCGCATATTATAGTTTGCCCTGTTTCAATTTCATCTCACCGCTGGAGTAAGGGGGTGAACTCTCGATATTAGATAAGATGTTTAATAAGAAACTATCCATCCACTTTAATGGCTCGCTTCCATGAAACTGATATCTATTCAGTTAATCTTCGGTTTGGTTTAATTAAGCTGCATTCATCTTCGATAACTTAATCGGTTTCAATCAATATTGATAATAATCTATATTAAATGTAATCAATTGAATTACTTATCTAAATTAACTCAATTGATTACTTACTTACATTTTTTAGCTTGAGCATGGAAAAGAAATGATTCGCTGTGCATTTAACTCAATTACGTATGGTTGAGGCATGTAGTTTTAATGAAAGAACATTCAGTTGACGTTAAATCAATTCGCGCCAAAGCTAGAACGTCATTGCTTGAATACGATCGACGGAGGCGACGGAGGCGGCGCGCACGTCAGCATTGCCGTGCATTCGTAATAAGCGGAACGAACGCGCGAATCACATTTGCGCTCCGCGCCGTCAATATCTATTCTATGCTCGTTCGCTCGAGTGCATTTTAATTGCATCTTCAATGGGGAAACTCGAATGCTAAAAAGACCATTTTAATTTGCATACATTATTTCATTAACTTCCATCTTGATCTTTGAATTCCATCTTCTAAAAAAGTTCCATAAAGCAGTTAATGTTTTAATTGAGTTACTGGAATTGACCTACATACTAATCCTTATCTTTTGGGCGCACCGGATATCCTCCTCCACGCCTTTTCTCCGCACAGCTGGGAAGAGCGCGTCCCCGTGTAGAACCAAACCCCTTGCGCGATGATCGATCCATCCTCATCCGAAGAGGAGGAGGACGAGGAGAAGGGCACGCCGCGCCATCACCATCAGGGTTCGTCCGGTCACAATTCCAGCACCAGATCACGCGGCGATGCGCACCATCAGGTTAGAACCAGCGACCTTCCCGGTTTTTCCTTTTTAAATTTAGTGTCTCTCGTCTAGGCGGATAACTCGCCCCATCATCACGGCCATCATCCGCCCGACGGTGGGGGCGGAGGCGGCGGCGGCGGTGGTGGTGGCGCGCCCGCTGCTGGCGGCGGTGGCCTCGAGGTGCCCAACAACGTGGCAGCTTCGCGCTCCCTGTCGCCGTCGAGCGCCGTCTCGGCGGAGACGCTCAGCCACAGTGTCGGCTCGTCGCGCGCCAACTCGCTGCCGCGCCCCACGTCGCCGTCGCCGTCGGTCGCCTCCGAGAAGACGGAGGTCGACCTCGCCGAGAAGGCCGAGCGCGAGGAGGAGGAGCGCAAGCGGCGCATCCAGCTCTACGTCTTCATCTCGCGCTGCATTGCGTACCCGTTCAATGCCAAGCAGCCGACGGATATGACGCGCCGCCAGACCAAGATCACCAAACACCAATTAGAAACTATCAGCAACCGATTTCAAGTATGATGGACGGCGGGTGCATGATAATAGCCATCATCTACAATACAATTTGCAGAGCTTTCTGAAAGGCGAAACGCAGATAATGGCCGACGAGGCGTTCCAGAACGCCGTGCAGAGCTACTTCGACGTGTTCCTCAAGTCGGACCGCGTCGTCAAGATGGTCGTGTCGGGCGCGTGCTCGCAGTACGACTTTCGCGAGGTGTTCCGGAACAACATCGAGAAGCGCGTGCGCTCGCTGCCGGATATGGAGGGACTCAGCAAGGAGACGGTCTTCACGTCGTGGATGGCCAAATTTGATTGTATACTGAAAGGTGTGCATATGTGCATATGTTGGTGTCTTCCTTCCGGAGCCCTCCTTATTGGTGTGCTCCCCCCTCACTTTGATATCCGGCTTTACACTGTACGAGTATGCACGCTCTATCTCTTCTCTCCTTATTCTTCTCTTCTTGATGTGTACATCTATTTCTAATCTTTGATCTACCGTATAGATGTGTAGGCGTTGTCGGTGTGTGTAAGTGTTTGATTCGGTGTCGCAGCGATGTCGATGATTGTTTTTGATTGCGCAACGAGTTTTTATGATGACCATATCTTCTTCCCTCCCCTGACCTGTTTCTATTTAGGTTTAGGCGACGAAGATTCTAAACGACCCTCTCGAATGCAACAGCAATCCCTTAATTCAGAGCTTATCTTATCGAAGGAACAACTCTACGACATGTTCCAACAGATATTAGGAGTTAAGAAATTTGAACACCAACTGCTGTTTAACGCTTTGATGGTAAGCCCCACCTAAAACGCGGTTCAAATGAGTTCTAATTGCATTCCGGTTTGCAGCTTGATTCAGCAGACGAGCAGGCAGCGGCAATAAGACGAGAATTAGACGGTAGAATGCAGCGGGTCTCCGAGATGGAGAAGGTACTGAATATCTATTCCGCAGCTGAGTGCATAAACAATTTGCCCTTTTTTAGAACCGCAAACTAATGCCTAAGTTTGTACTAAAAGAAATGGAATCACTCTATATCGAAGAGTTGAAATCATCAATAAATCTGTTGATGGCAAATTTAGAATCGCTGCCGGTCTCGAAGGGATCGATGGATTCCAAATACGGTCTGCAAAAATTAAAACGCTATAACCACAGGTCGCACAACCATAATAAACCGTACACGGTGAAGCATCTTTTGATGAATTATGTTACTTCTTTTAGATCCCAAGGATCTTTAGCAAAATTAGAAGGCGATTCTGCGGATAGCGATACGCAGCTAACTAAACTTGATGTTGTGTTAACTTTTCAACTCGAGGTACGCGGGCCGTTTTCTTATTGTCACTATTCTTTTTGTTTGTTTTTTTTTTCGCCTCACGACATTTTTGCCTCACAACGGCCGCGAACCGACCGGGTTGTTAGGGATGTGTGTGTTTGGTGGCATTTGTAGGTGGTGGTGATGGAGGTCAAAGGCCTCAAATCCCTCGCGCCCAATCGCATCGTCTACTGCACGATGGAGGTGGAAAGCGGCGAGAAGCTGCAGACGGACCAGGCGGAGGCATCCAAACCCATGTGGGACACGCAGGGCGACTTCTGCACCACGCACCCCCTACCGGCCGTCAAGGTGAAGTGCTACACGGAGAATCCGGGCATGCTGGCCCTCGAGGACAAGGAACTAGGCAAGGTGGTGCTGAAACCGACGCCGCTCTCCTCCAAAGCGCCCGAATGGCACAAGATGACCGTGCCGAAAAACCTGCCCGATCAGGATCTGCGCATCAAGATCGCGTGCCGCATGGACAAGCCGCTGAACATGAAGCACTGCGGCTATCTGTACGCGCTCGGCAAGTCGGTGTGGAAGAAGTGGAAGAAGCGCTACTACGTGCTCGTGCAGGTGTCGCAGTACACGTTCGCGATGTGCAGCTACAAGGAGAAGAAGTCGGAGCCGTCCGAGATGATGCAGTTGGATGGCTACACGGTCGACTACATCGAAGCGTCCAATGGTAAGACCCATACCCCGTCCGCAGTGTATACTTAACCGTCACAAACGCGTGTGTTTCAAGCGAACCTTATGGTTGGAATGGGTAAGCGTAAGTGATCGAAGCCATCAATTCGCGACGCGGTCCGTTTTGAGCGTGTTACCCCTGTTTGTGGCAGATCTCGAGGGCGGACGGTACTTCTTCAACGCGGTGCGCGAAGGCGATAGCATTCTGTACGCCAGCGACGACGAGAACGAGTGTCACCTGTGGGTGATGGCGATGTATCGTGCTACCGGTCAGAGCCACAAACCGACACCGCTGGTGGCGTTGCAGGACAAGAACTCCACCATCTCTAAGATCCAAGGCGGTAGGTCGCTAGGGTCATTAGGAAGACCATTGATTGCTCACTTTTAATGATGGATGGTTCTGGGCAGATGCCGACCGTGCACGCAAACACGGCATGGAGGATTTCATATCGGCCGACCCGTGCACCTTTGACCATGCCACCCTGTTCAAGCTGCTGCAGAATCTGACCCTGGAGTTCCGTCTCAACGATCCTTACTGCTCGCTGGTAAGCTATGGGACTTGTGAGTGATGATTGGACGCACCTTTGTGGGGTCTTAGGGTTGGTTCAGCCCCGGTCAAGTATTTGTCCTCGATGAGTATTGCGCACGGTACGGTGTGCGCGGTTGCTATCGCCACCTGTGCTATCTCAGCGATCTGCTCGATCGCGCCGAGAAGAACGTGATGATCGATCCGACGCTCATCCACTACAGCTTCGCGTTCTGCGCGAGCCACGTGCACGGTAACAGGTGCGTAGCGATAGACCAACTAGGGTTAGCGACGGGGCGCGATTAATTGATAACAACAGTAATGACTTCAGACCGGACGGCGTCGGCAGCGTGACGCACGAGGAGAAGGAGAAGTTCCAGGACGTCAAGGAGCGACTGCGCATACTACTCGAGCATCAGATTACCAACTTCAGGTGTGTGTGTGGTGCAAATTGATGTTGTGCCCCTGCCCCCTCGTCCAAAAAAATGGAATGTTGCTCGATGTTGCACGTGCTAATTGTTCCCCAGAAAAATACATAAAAAACACACACACACCAAACAAAAAACCAACAAAAACCTAAACGATGCAACTGAAATTAAGTGAATCGGCATTGCGCCGCCATCGCCGGCCGCGCTGCTTTCTTCTTGTTTTTCAGGTTCTGTTTTCCGTTTGGACGACCCGAAGGCGCCTTAAAAGCGACCCTTTCGTTATTGGAAAGGGTCCTAATGAAAGATATTGTAACCCCAGTGCCTCCCGAAGAAGTCCGTGGAATGATTAAGAAGAGTTTAGAGACTGCCGCTCTTGTAAATTACACTAGGCTCTCGAACGAGGCCAAAATCGAAGGTAATTAGCTCCGGTGCGGGCTGCCATTTAATCGATGTGTTTCTGCCTTTTTAGCCTTTACTAACCCACCCACTTTATTGTTATATCAATTCAGATTGACCTTTGATTAATTGTGTTTTTTGCCATGCACGATTGTTGTAACCGATGACCTCCGTGGTCTTCCATGGGACATTTGTTGTTTGATTGCCGGCTTTTACAGAGGACCTGCGCGGCGATCAGATTGTGCCGCCCAACAAGAAGCTCGATGATCTCATCCACCTCGCCGAACTGTGCGTCGATCTGCTGCAGCAGAACGAAGAGCACTACGCCGAGGTGAGTTCGATGGCTTAATGGCGTCTCGTTTCTCTGTGAGTGAGCGTGATGGGTGTTTGCGTGTGTGTGCGATACCGCGAATTTATTCACAAGGGCGCAAAAAAGGGCGGGCGCGCGGGCGGGTCGATCGATCGATTGAATTCGGTTGTTTGTGGGGAGGAAAGTTAGCCGCAAATTTTTTAGACTCCCAACACCGTGTGTATCTGGCTGTTTTGTGACCTCCAAACCATATCTCTTGAATGGTGGGCGCAGGGCGCGCTTTGGAACGATTTTAACATCTTCTAAAGGGCCGCCCCGGACACTCATCCCTCTTTCTTTCTATCTTTCCGCTGTATGTGTGTGCCTGTGCGTATGCGTGCCTCCAAAAACATTTAAAAAATCGATGGATCTCAAATCAATGTTGTGTGTAAAACCGATGCCAACTCTATTTCTATTACCTCTATCGTATACTTTTATCTGTGCGATGATTTGACTCGTTTCTCTCTCTTTTTTGTGTGATACATGCTATCCGAATGTGTAATAAACCAAAAAAAAAAAAAAACACCACAATCCGAATGTGCAGCTGCGAAAAAAGGCCGAGCAGCCGAAGCAGCCGTCGGACGCGGCGAACGCGGCGACGGCGGCAGCAGCGTCGGCGGCGGCGGCGAACGGCGGCAGTGCGGCGGCGGGTGGTGTGCCGGCGGCCGCCGCCGCAGCCACGCCGGCGAACGCGGCGGCAGCGGGCGCCGGCGGCGGCACGCCGGCCAAGCAGCAGCAGCAAAGCGCCGCGTATCGCTATTGCATGCCACAGCATGCCACCTACACCCCACCAGACCCTACGGCACGTAACTTTTCGCAAAAGAACAAACAATCCAAGCAAAAAGAAGAAAGCAACAAAAGTCTTCTTTCTCTTTGCTTACTTCTTTTAATCTATTACTTCTCTTGCTATTAATAAGATCGTGTATTATTCACATTGTGCACATACTCATATCGAGCAAGTTCGAAATTTATTATTACGTGCAATAATTGGATTGCGATATGAGTATGTGCAGAGGGCGCAAAACGGAATTGATGTGAACAGGTGCCGACTGAAACACACACACACACACACTGCCTTTCACTGACTGCAGAAGTGGAGATATAATTCGCCCACGTTAAGAAGCGGAAAAATTTCGTGAAATCAATATCTCTCTATGTTTTCATTGCTGTCGATTATTTATAACTTGACCCGGTGCAAGTTAACTTTTTTCGACCTTCAATGCCATTCGTACCCCTCTGATTGTTGGCATTCGGCCATTTCCATTTGGCATCGAAGGTCTGCTCCACTAATTTCCTTCAGCGATTACCACAACACGCGTTGCATACAATTCCCGGCGCGAGCATCAATTAGGGGAGGAAGGCAGCTAATCATGGATTAATTTATTATTCATGTCACACTCGCCGTTCCAAACTCACCGCGACATCAATTATTTCCTCATAATTCCCTCTGACATGATCGCGCATCGCGCAAGAAAAACATGGAATAAGCATGAGGGAAGAAGAAGAAGAAAAAACAAGAGAAAATAATGCGATTAAAATTAATATGTGTGTGCTTGAATGACGTGTAACCTACTGAATTATGATCCCACCACTCGAAACAATTAGGCGCGCATTAATTATCTCGAGAAGCTCGCGCGCGCGAAGCAAAGAACGTTTCGAGCGGGACATAAATCAAATTGTGTTGTGCTAATTACCATTAACAGCCCTCTCTCTCCCCCACTTCTGCATCTGTGGCTCTCTATCGCTAATATGTGTCCTATCGCTCTTATCTGGACGATGATGTTACTTTCTATTTCTTCCTCCCTTTCTCCCCTCGTTCCCTGAGCTATACTCGTGTACTGTGTGTTAATTATCAGTCAGCGCCTGATGAAAATCTATGTAAAACTCAACCGCATGTTCGATGTTGAATGGATTTCGACCTTCCTGTGTTTTCTTTTCTTTTTTGATTTCCCTGTTCGATGTTCGTGCGGGGGGCGCCCGGGCAATAATAAGAGCATTTTCCAAACGTGCAAATAAATTACCGAAGCAAAAGAATGGAAATTAATGGCGTGCGCGAGCTAAAAATATATATCTAGAGTTTTGAACGAAGCCGCGACACGGAATGAAACGCAAATGAAATCAAAAAGGAAACAAATAAAATTCTTTCCCCTCTCGCCAGAGGAAAAACAGGTCGTTTATTAACATGTTTAATACAACGACGGCGACGGCGACTTGAGGGTATTCATATTTCAGTTAATGACAGTACTCGTGTTGTTGTCAACTTTCCTCGATAAAGAAAAATATTTACACGAAAGAATTTTATTCGTTAATGAAACCAGGTGGGGAACGAAAACCGATTGTAATTCTTATCACATTCAATCAAGTTTGTTAACTTTTTACTAACTGTAAAGTTAAGTTTGTTGAAAGCTAAGTGTTAGATATTTGTTCGACACACGAATGTTTGCTAATATTCACGGCGATTGAACACATGCAGGCGTTCGCGTGGTTCAGCGATCTGCTCGTCGAGCATGCGGAGATCTTCTGGTCGCTGTTCGCCGTCGACATGGATCGCGTGCTCGCTGAGCAGCCGGCCGACACGTGGGACTCGTTCCCGCTGTTTCAGATACTCAACGACTATCTGCGCGCAGACGGTATCCGTTCAATCCGCACCCCACCCTTCGCGCATCTCAAACCCCGTCACCCCGTTGCGCAATGTGTTTGCAGATAATTTGACCAACGGCCGCTTCCACGCGCATCTGCGCGACACGTTCGCCCCGCTGGTGGTGCGCTACGTCGATCTGATGGAGTCGTCGATCGCGCAGTCCATCCACAAGGGATTCGAGAAGGAGCGATGGGAAATTAAAGGGTATTAAAGGGTTTCTCGCGCCCGCCTTTGGGTTGATTTTTGACTGTACTTTGCTAGCAATGGCTGCGCAACATCGGAGGACCTCTTCTGGAAGCTCGACGCGCTGCAATCGTTCATCCGCGACCTGCACTGGCCGGATCAGGAGTTTCGCACGCACCTCGAACAGCGGCTGAAGCTGATGGCGTGTGATATGATCGAGTCGTGCATTCAGCGCACGGAGACCGCCTTCCAGAGTTGGTTGAAGAAGGGTGTCAACTTTATCTCCACCGACTACATCCTGCCTGGGGAGATATGCGCGATGATTAATGTGATCCTCGACGCAAAGAACCAGAGCTTTAAGCTGTGCGCCGTGGATGGTATCGATGTGCATCAGTACCACGCCAAGATCGACGATCAGATCGACAAGACGATGGCAAACATGAATTCGTTGCTGATCAACAAGCTGATGTCGGTGCTGGAGGCGACACTCTCCAAGCTGGGGCGCTATGATGAGGGCAGTCTGATTGGATCGATTCTCAGCTTTACAGTAAGCGTTGAAGACGTAGCAATCGCAAGTGGTAAGCGGCCGTTTGTGTTGTAGAACGTCACCGGTTCGGGTAAGGAGATCGGCCAGGGCTACGTGAACTTTATGCGCAACAGTGTTGAGCAAATCACCGGTAAAGTCACAAATGAGCTGTGGATCCTCAACTTTATGGAGCAGTGGTACACGAACCAGATCAACATGCTCTGCAACTGGCTGTCGGAGCGGCTCGATCACTCGCTGCACCCCGTTCAATGCACGTGCCTTGCTCATATTGTAAAGGTGCGTGGGTCAATCTTTCCCTTCACCCCCCCACGGTTACGGTAAAATCTTTATCGTTTTATTGTTTGGTTTGCAGAAAGTTTACTTTGATTTTGAACTGCAAGGCATCATGGAGGACAAGCTTAACTCGAAAGCGTATCAGACCATCGCCACGCGCATGCAGACCGAGGAGGCGACTTGCGCGCTCACTATGGGAGCCGAAGGGTAAGGCACATGATCTATTTAAGTACATTACAGCAATTTGATGCGGTTTACAGCGGAGATGATATGGATGGTGATGGGGAAGCGGCGCCGCGCCCAACCAACACGGCCAACACGCTGAAGAACCTCACCAGCGGCGAGGAGGGTATCTCGGTGGCGAACATCAGCAACATCGTGCAGAACCGTGTCGGTAACATCCTCGGCAAGGGCATCGGTGGGCTGAGCACCAAGTTCGGCGGCGGTGGCAGTTGGTTCTAAACACTCACCTCTTCTCCCACACCCACACGGCGGTTAGTTTCTTCTCCAAACCAAATTAACGTTGTTCTTCTCAAACTATAAATAATTAGCTAAATATATAGAGAATTCAAATTGGGCAAGGATAATGTAGAATATCAAAATGAGATAATATCAATCTTCTGAATATCGAAATGCATCCGGACGACGGGGAAAGAAAGCGGGAAAAAGAGCCAAGCGGAAACAATTAAATATGGTTACATACAAAGCTTTATATTTTCGCATAAGTAAATAATTGTATAAAGTTACGCAAAAAAATGAGGTAAGTAATTACCTTACGTGCAAAGCGAGCGGACGGGAACGGCGGCTTGTGATTGCGACAGTTTTGTTTCGTTATATACATGCATAAAGTACTAACTTAAGGTTTAATTAAATCAACCAACAAACAAATAACATTTAAGTAAGATTGTAATTACGCGTATTTAAGTGACACATACACAAAACACGTAGTAACCAAAACCAAGAATATGGAAACAAGTATAAATTCGCACTACTAAACTATATTACTTACTTAATTATATATTTCCATACTTACAAGTAAAACCGAAACAGGTGAAACACATACTCCAATTAATTAATGGTTTAAGTGACGAAATATAATAGTTAGGCTATACTTTGTTTAAGCAATCACAGAACAATACAATGCAGACAAATCATTGAATCATTATGATTTTCTCGAGTAATTCGCACACGCAAACTGCATGTAAATTCGTGCGGGGGGTGATCAAAATCTCAAGAGCGAATTGTTAACATATTTAACGATCGTTTTGGACATGCGAACAAAACGTTAATATCGACTAATCATGAAACATTTGCATAAATCTAACAGCACACATATTTAACACACCTTCCGAAACCTATATGCCTACTATATGCATATAATAATGAATGCCGACATATATTTAGGCGAATCGTAACACAATCAATCGTACTCAAGCATAATCATGTAATCGCAACTGCACCAAACAAAACCAATAACACATACACCACAAAAAAACGTATACTCAATCTCCATGATATGTTTGAGTTTTTTTCCGTTGCGTTGTTTCAAGCAGAAAACGAAGCGAGATCTAAAAACGATGAACAGCAAATTCAATAACAATAAATTTAATACAATATAATTAAATACATGTATGGAGGCGACGGTCATGATTGGGGAGAAAAAAATAAGAAAAGCAGTTATGAGTTGCGTACGCAGAATGTTCGTTCGCACAGCAAATGAAATCTGCTCAACGAGGATTCATGATGCAAACTGAATAATTTCGTTTCGTATATGATTGCAAACGAAGAAACTTTACTATATTTTGGTAAAATGTATTGAACACGAAACATATCCATTGGTTTTTTGATATAAAAGTATAAATGAGTGGAACGTTTTGCGTACGTTTGTAAAAATGAGATTATTAATGACGCCATTGATTTGATTTACGCAATCGGAAAAACAGACGACGAAACAAAGATGGGAGACGAAGTATATTAATTTCGAATTTAGATGTTGCTAATTATAGTCGCACTAGATTTGTTGCGGTATTTTTGTTTGAATTTGATAATGACGATGAGGATTTGCACAAAGAGACACGCATCGAAGTTAAACGAATATGTCCAAAATGAAAATGAATACATGCAAAAAAATACTACAAGTGCGAAGGCCATACGGATACTGAGTGAATTCAGTACAATGGAAATTGACAACGCTCAGAAATACTACTATGATGAAGACATTGGGTGAAGGAGACGCGTTCTGATATTACTCTATTTACCTACAACCTACACTAATCCTATTAATAATCTAAATATCTAATTAAAATACCTAATTACGAAATGAGACACGTATAAAACATCAATTTCGATGATGAGGGATGTGAGGAAATGCTAATTACGAAGGCAAATCTAGTAAATGTGTTAATACTGCATGCAAATTAAATTCCCTACTTCTTCTTCGATGCCGCATGAAACCGTAAATAATCCTATTACTATCTCCAAATATCATTAAACGAGAATCTAACGAAATGCAAGATGACGACAAGGAGAGTTTGAGAAATTTGTAGTTTTCTATCTATTATAAAATACATCATAGAGAAACTCAAGCAACCAAGTGGATAAAATTGATGGGAATTATTGAACACATTAAAGTTGTATGTAAATAGAAGCCGCATACGCAACCGACCACAAATCGTGCGGTTTGCGGCTTTGTTTATTCTTGTACCAGATGATGTAAAACAAACTAAAACTAATAGCGGACACCGTTTCGAATATCACAGACAATCGAACCGCCACCGATACGATTCTAATCATTTCGGAAGCATTCTCAAAACGAACACAACAATAAAATGTTTCGAAATTACCTATTTACGTATTTAGACAAATGATTTTCAGCAATAGTTTTTCACATTTATTCGATCAAGAAAGATTGCTTATTTCAACGTTTTCACAACTATAATGAATTTATGGCGAACCTTAAACCAATGCAGGACGAAGAGATAATTAACTATCGACAAATTAAAGAAATTAAATAACCTGTTGAGATATTTGAAAGTTTAACTATTTCTATAAATGTATATAGAAATAAGACGATGCAAAGGAGGGTGTAAAAGTATCACATAATTCCTACATAGACAAGAGATCGATTGTTATTTTCTCTACCTTTGAACATGAAGACAAATGCAAACCAACTTAAGCGACTACGTATTCCAAAAACGAAGATCGAAACTTGCAACACTTGCATAATTATCGAAATAATTATTATCTATATTTGCTAAAAGTCTCTAATCTTTAGAATTAACATATTTAGAGAAAGAGAGAGAAAGAGAGTGATGGCGGTATTTGGCAGTAGATTCAGATCCGGATTGGAATCATTTACTTTTGAGTAGAATTTTTAAGTATCCGAGTGTCCGTCGCACGCGCGCATATCAAACTCAAGAAGGAAGGATGAGGAACACACAGCATACACAAAAATCCAATGAGAAATGATACTGACGATGATGGGAATATGGTCGTTAGCAGCATTCAAAATTAATCAATGTTCTTAAAAATGGAAATAACGTTTTACCGTCAGCCGAAAACTGATTAGGGGCGGCTGATGCAAACCGCAAATCGATATTGTTACCTATTAGTGCGTTGAGATGCAAAAAGCAAATAAAGCGTAGATAAAAACCACACACGGTAATACAACGCCACACAAACGTGGTATAAACTTAATCAATGATAACCAATTTACAGAAAGGAAAACATTTGCAAACTGGCGTGGAAGATCAATTCAGCAAAACGAAACAGAATCTAAGCGGAAAAACATGTGTCAAGTCTCTGAGAATGCTTATTTCTTAAACATTTAATATTTAAATACAAATTAAACAAATAAGTACATACATAATATGAAGAAAAAAAATACTAGATAGATTGGCCTGTGATGTCGCAGAACTAAAGACTTTTAGGCCGCAAAATATTGATGAAAAATATTGTTATGTTTAACTCTGAATTGTACTTATCAAATAATAAATTGTTTTAAAAGAATCACGTCATTGTTTTCATTTTCCCAAATGCTTCCATGTTCCATCTAATAAGCGATACACCCCGGCTCGCCGTGGGACTCCTTGCCACGAGCCAGTTTGCGGCGGGCAGTTCGCCACTACCCCATCGCGCCGCGAAGGGAAATGCGAAAGAATACTGCTTAAAAGGTTTATTGCAATCGCACGTTGATTTTATGATTAATTTATTTAAGTACATAAATCAATACAATACATTGGTTCCTCCATACGGGAATTCAAATTATTATTAATAGTAATGTATTTCCTTTCATTTATTTGTTGAAACGACATGTTTCGGGCTACTTCAGGTCTTTAGAATTATTTCATTGAAGATTGATTGATAAATT
>JARJDR010010367.1:0-12568 GCA_030264135.1 Myllaena sp. GC000078 | reverse complement strand
CTAGATAAACTTCTGAAGATCACGACCTTGTAATTTAGCATCGCATATATAAATACAACTCGTATGCCCAAATTGCACATTCGTCAAGTGTAACACGTTCGACTAAACGCATAATTATAAAATTATTCAAAATGAAGACATTGCTGATCATTTGTTTGGTCATCAGTGTTGCAACATTTATAGCTGCAAACTTGCCAGACAGTAAGTACGCAAACAAAAGCTTAAGTTCTTGTTAGTAGATTTACTTTGTTCGATTACAATTACATATTAAACCTAGCATGCAAGGGAAAAGAGTGCCCACCAGGTGAAAAGAGCTTGATTTTAACTAAATTTTCCACTCCTGAAAATGGTCATCGGCTGGTGCAAATCAAAATGAGGTGCAAATATGACAACGGCACAATATGGCGTTGCGATGACCGCGTCCCTAATTCGAACCCGGGCCAGGTGGTGATGAAAGCTATTTATGAAATATATATATAGATTGAATGAAGTGACTACCTCGCACTTTAAATCAGATGATCCCGATCACAATCCCGATGATCCTCGTTTAATAATAAATTTCGTACAAGCCAATTTATACCATTATTTACTCGGCGTCTAATAAATATAGTGAAAACAACTACAAAATAAGAGAAAAAACGCAGTCACAGATTAACCCTCCTAATTCTCTCCAGATTAACTATTACGCACTTAAAGTAAAGTGGCAAATAAATTTCAAAACACCCCTATGTTATATCTTATGTTTCACGCCCGCCCCCCCCCCCTTAAATAGTCGAAGGTGTCTAGACGGGTGAGGCGTTAGCAAAAGTTTGCGCACTTATCGAATCAGTGCTCATTCGACCTTAAACGCCGACACTCAAATACGCCAACGCCGAATCCGCTCTTCTATATTGCGACAACAAAAAATTGACATTTATCCGTTCGTTGACACGTACTCTAAGCGGTAACAACTCAATTCACAGCGCACCGATAATACCGACGTAAATTTCACTTTTAATCATTCGAAACTCACCGAATGATACATTTAGAGATATCGGAACAACTCTTGCGATATTTATTTGAGGCCAAGCGATACCTCACCCGCCCGATATGTGTATACATAGTTTGTGCGATTTGTAAACGTGTGTTGCTAGTTGTGTGCGTCTTGTTACGATTGCCTTTTATCGGTAGCCGCGCGCAGAAGGCCTACAAAGCGAGATACCACTCGCAAGAATCCATTGTTCGTCGCTTGCCTACGATTGCAAAAGTTACAAAAGATAATAAATTACACGCCGCTGCTGCTGCAATTCGATGTGTCCATGTTACGAGGTGGGCATTTGTTGTCGAGGAGAGGCATGGGGGCTAATAAACATTTTATCTCAAAATTGTTGCCGCCAGTTGACGCAATCATTTTAGCACGCGGTCGCATTGTTCCAGCTACATATCAACGCTTTGTTGCAATAAATATCTATTTCCACGGGCGTCATTAATAAATTACCATTCAGAATATGTGTCTGGATGGGCGCCTCTCGCCATTTCAAACACCGCACCACCATGAAATTATGATGATTATTATCGACGTAATTAGTATTATGACCCAAATCTGCGCGCAGCACACGAATGCAAATTACAAATTGCTCGTTGGATAATATAATCATCAAATTACTCTTACGTCGAGCGAGGATCAGCATCGCAGATTTCTGTGCCGAATATGGGTCGTCGTGTCGGATAATAAATGTAGATCCGATGAGATGAACATAAAATACGCGCATGTGATACACATTTAACTTTAAGACCGAGAATTTTCTGACAATATCAAATTCCAAGATGGAGCACATATCCGCCCACCACCAGCGCGGCCGTATAACACATCTGATGATTTATGATAGTTTTTCTAAAGTTACAAACACAAATTGGAAGCGGGGCAGCGGCGGCGGTGATGGCAGCGAAGGAGCGCATCACCTCGTGCATTCGGTGTCGATTTTTTCGAAAGACGAGCGGGAGAAATTGAAAATTCGATGGAATCCATTTATCATGGTCCGCAAATATTAGTTTAGAATCGGAGTGTTAAAATACGAATAATACGGTCGTAAAAATAATTTTGAATGATAAGAATTTCTAGTACATATCAAAAGCACATCGATCAAAATGATGATTATGCACATCTCTCTCCTCATGTCAGCTGCTGCTTGAAAATTATTATGACGGTATTTCGCCATAATGAGTTATTGAATTTTGAACAAACTACTGCCATATGTATTCATACCATTACATGCCGGTGAGGCTGATGAGAGTGTCGAAATATGGCCATTGTTAATTAAATTCTTGTTCGATATGATTCGAAAGCGAATGCAACGCCAGCGTGCCCCGGTAGGCAAGCCATGCATGCTTGTCGGGGCCGATCGGTCGTTCGGACATTACATAAATGCGAAATGGAACCGTGATTGATTGATACGAATATATCGGCTGCGGCTGCCGCGGCACAAATATAATAAGTATAGAGTTCGCCCGTATTTGAGCATGCGCTCGCTCTGAATGAAACCGTGGACTAGGCCAATATTGATTCTATTAATAACAAATTAATGCTAATATTTATACGTACTGCATATAATTTATCAGCATAAAACCCCGGATGCCTGTGCCGGATGTTAATTTTACATAAATATAAGAATAATATTTTTATCTGTGAATCAGATTAAGCAGTATTTAATATATAGAAATTATTGTTCAACATAAGTGAATAAACTTTGAGAATATTTTAGAGATATACCGCAGCTACGTATTGATTGTGAAAGCCCGAGAATTTATTTGCAGAGTTGTGTATGAGGCGCCACCTAGGCAGCATACGGTGAGATCCGTAAATGCTTGTGATATTTCGCCGCTAGAGGCCGACATAAATCAATAAGTAAACTGCTTTGCGATCAACTGCACTAACTAACTAATCAAACCCATTACTTTTCATTACAATAAACAAAACATATTCAGGCAGCAGAAACTAATTAAATCGTAAACATACTAATAACAATCCCTGTTCAATATATACTATTCGAAATCTCAAACTGGCCAATTAATATTAATTGGTGAGAAAAATTGATTTACCTTAGCCCAAGAAAAATGATTACAATATTAACAAGAAGACAGATACAAATTTGTAATAATACATATAGGTATAGATAAAAAGTATAGGTGTATAAGTGGACCATATCGCGTGAGAGATATATGTTAATGATAACGATTGTAATTTTTCGATGGCTAAGGTTCAATGTGATTGATGACTATGAATTAATCAATTTAGCGAAGGTAGTTAAATTGGATGCAAAAAGAAACTGATATCAATGTTTAACTAGAATCATACAACAATGTTAAATAATATATGTAACAATATGTTATCCGGTATTTAAACCGTGTTAAATGTAAATTCTACGCCATTTATTTAACAACTAACCATGTAGAACACCATTTCAATTATCGCCACATAAATATAAAACAGATTAACTTTAAATACCGATTTTAAACATTATTATATAACATGTAAAAGTTGAGACTAAAAATCTATGCTTAATTTAGCACCATTGGCACATAACTCTCTGCCAGTCATCCAGAGCCAATGCGCGTCCGAGCGTTCGAATTTATAATTAGGTTAAATAATACGTCCATCACGTTCAGCGAGAAAGAGGCCAGAACGCTCTCTTCGCCGCACACTTCCTTCCACATCCGCCAATCTAACAATAAGCTAAACGATCTTTAAGTAAATACGGGCGCCTCTCCTTTAGTATGCTGGTTCACTTTTTACATTTCCCTCTTTGCAACAAACTCTCCTCACAATGCGCACAAAGTACAAAGTACTTTAAATAGTATCATCACACTTTGCACTTTAAGCGAGCAAAGCCCACGCCCGATTCTTCTCTCCAACTTTGATATATCGCCGCATCGACTAAAATAAAACGGAAACGAGAAAAATAGACACTAAAACTGCATCTGCGCGAAAGCATATAAAATAGAGTGTCGTAAAATTGTGCTTCGAGATTTTTAAAATAATAAATAGCTAGATAACGTAATATCAAAAGATTCATTAATGAAGTTAATTGAAAATGGGTAGTTTGAATTTGCAAGCCCCAGCAAGAAGAAGCAATACAAAGTGCATCTCTCCTACCTAATAAATATATGCAAAGTCTTGTCCGTATTACACGCAGAAGTGCACCACTCCCCGATTCGACCAATCTTGTCCGCATTATGGCCGCACGCGCACTTCGATGCAATTTATAAAGCAATTAATTCTCATTCTATTCCTCCTCCTTGTAAGGCCGCGCTCGCGCGGTTATAATTAAATTTCGATTTTTGTACGCGTACAGCCTGCACGCTGTTTTACTGATTAAGTAGGACTTAATTTATAATACCTCGTGCAGTCGATAAAGAGGATGGCACGAAACGCTTCCAAGAAATATGAAATATGTAATTCGTAACACAATTGAGACAATAAACGACAAGCACCTAAAGAGCATAAACAAATTATCGTTGTCCTAGTCGACAAACGAGACTTAAAATGCACAACCAAAGGACCAAGACAAGTGTTAACAATTGATAAACGTCCCGTCGTCTTCTTCTGATATGCACAGCATGAATCAGAATAAAACAGCAACTGGATATTATAATGCACTTATGACACAATTGTCGTTCGTATCGCACTCGTAATATTTTATTTACGACATCGCATTGCGCACCACTATGTCTAAGGACAAACGATGATTAATGACGCATCATCAACGCAAATGCAAGCAAGCAAGCGTCGACGACATAAATGCCAAGCAAAAATGATATCAACTCGTACGTCGTACAAGAAGAATAAGGAAGTCTTGCCATCGCAATTGTGTATGTAATACGAATGACACGATTAAAAAGGGGTTGCACCGAAAAGAGGTGTATAGCTATTAATAGTTTATTACGCGTGTGTTTTGGTTTTACGATTGGGCCCAGCCTTTGTCGCATAAGAGTTTGATATCAAACATAGAGGAGTTGGAGTTTTAAAAAAACCGCAGCGTGTTTATTCGCGAATTTAATGTGCCTCTTAAATTAGTCATACCCTGCGCGGTGCGTGCGTTCGCGTACGTAAAACTTAACGGTTTCCGCGCTGATGCAAGACGCAATGCGATAAAATTGGATTTCGATTCAATCCACGCCGTAAACGCCATGGCTCGATTCGTGTGATTTGATTTAATAGTTATTGGGTAGCCGCGATAAAAATTTTACTTAATTAAACTTCAAAAATCCCAAATTCCTTGACCACCAATTATCTAAAACATAAATTCCGAATGGCATGAGTTAATTTGAAATCATATTAAATCGATTCGGACATTTGCGAGCGCTGGGTAAGAAACGGTAGATCACTTCCGGCATAACCATAACTATAATCCTGTACCGTTGGGCCGACTCGACGGTCCCGTCGGCGTCGTCGAATGTCAACGGACGAAACTGCACGTTGTCGGGAGGTCGTACTTAAAATGCGCGCGTGTGTGTATGTATATCCACAGGGACGTGTTGTGTTGATTTTAACGTTTTATTTGTTTACGCATTTAACAGTTCAAAGAACTCGGAACTGCTCGGAACTATGGATGGCTATCGTCATATGGCCATACGCCGTCATAACGCCGACGAATGTGTAACGCTTCACGTACACAGTGGGGAATATTAAATTTGTACCATGTATATACAATCGATTACGAAATTATTACCCACTACCCACCCTACTGATGTCTCCACCTAGGTAGCTGCCTGCTTGCGTAAATATTTAACATTCGATTAGTATTATATCTTTCCCAAAAACGTAACGCGCATTACGTAACATAATTTGATCACATTTTGAATGTTTATGATGTGATGACATTTTCCGAGTTGAAAGCGAAAACTCCTGGTTTCCTGGGAAGCATGTGCATACGCTGAGGCGCGGCGGTGTGCATTTAAAAGAGTGAGTGTTTCCTGCCTGTGCGAGATGGCACTTTAATCCATCGTGATTCTTTCAGCCCATTGTCAATTCAAAAGAGCGCGCTTTTTCCGTAACCACATTCACATTCTTGCTCTCCTTTCATCTCGCTGCTCCCACCGTGTCATCTTGCTTAATTAGGACTCTAAGTAAGCAAACACAAAAGCGACTTCCTTTGTGTGTCGTCTGCAAGAGTTGCAATCCAGCATTTGACAATTTTTATGCATAACAATGGCCACCGCAACCAACAGACACTTCAATCTCCTAATTTACTCGTTAATGACTTATATATTTCATACGAGTACCATCCGCCATAATCCTTTCGGTGAACACGCGTGAAGCTCTATTCTTTAAGAACATAACTGAAGCAGAAAACTTAACGTAGCAAGGCGTAGAACGGAAAATAAATAAAAATAAAAGTGAATGAAAGAAGAGCGAGCAGCAACCAACCAGAAGCGCAGCAAACACATTCATTGTGTTATAAACACACAACAGATACTAACAAACACCGCGTGACTAGCCGTGGTGAGGCCCCGAACAAGTAATTGTATGTTGATGATCGAATGCACGTGCATGTGAGTTTGTGTGCAATTGCATCAATACATGCGCAAGGCACCTGCGCGTCAGGACTCATAGCGGCAGCAAACAGAAGCATGCAGCGCGAAGAGCTGCTAGGACTCGTTCTGTCTCCAAGAACCGCGAAGGAACGCAGAACGCGCGAGTCACCGCACTGAATCAGCCAGCTTATTATTACTTTTTCAACGACCTGTACCTTCCACTCCGCTTTACTTCGTTTGCAATAAAACTCGTAGTATACGGCGCAGGTCAGGTGAAACACGCGCATCATTAACGTTCTGCTATAATCGATCTTCAATATAGCAACATAGAAACATTCGTTGTCGCATTTTGTGAAACATGAAGATTTCTTACTATTTGCTTCATATTATGATTATTCGCGCAGCTATGTTTGGAGTTTAAACTCCAGACTGAAATCTATGCCTTCGCTTGACGTGTCTATGCGCCATTGCGTGTCTATGACAATCTCAAGGATCATATTCAAGACAGACTTGCAAACACAATGGAGAAGTTGACAATCCGCACAAAGGGATTAGATGAAGGACCAGCCTGCGCCACGTCTGCACTTCACCGCATACAGACTTAATTGAAATTTACAAAAACTTGTCAAACGTATAAGCTACAAAAAAATGATCACATTGCTATGTCGCAATTGATTAACAATATAAGTACTTATTAGAATATTGCATAGGTTTACTTTCTACATACGCGCACGTGCTCTAATTCGATTTGATTTCGTATGCTTGCAGCGTTCCATCTCATGAGACATGCACGACGAACGATACACCTCACTGAATCCGGCCAATTTCCAACGACAAAAACGAACAAGTACGAAGAAATATTTCAATTAACGTTGCGTCTCGCTGCTTTCCGACGAATCGCAATATTGTACTTAATCTAATTTACGAGATTGGCTTCGGCATTTTATGGGGTTTGATAGAAATTGCTGGCATGCGGAACGTGCAGTTATTTTATAAATTCATATCGAAATTTCAATTTCAATCAATTTGCGCGTTGCCATTACCGACACGTCCTCTACGAAACATCATTTCATTTTGCATCCTTGATTTAGCAACATGTACCCCCGCAGCAATCTCTATGTGCAACCAGGACTTCACTCTTCACCGCTTCAATCTTACTTCCTGTTCCCCACGTTCCGGTGCTTTCATCCGCCCTATGCAGCAACGCGGCTGTGTATTCAATCTAAATACATCCACCACCAACACTTTGCGCAACATCAACAAGCTACATCGTGTATAGCAGTGACCCCCAAGCGCTTCTCATGGGCGTCTCTCGAACCAAAGAATAACTCAAAGGAAGGAGACGCTAGAATATGATTTTTCTCTGGAAAGAGGGTGGTAGGCCAAAAAGTTTGAAAACCACCGGTATAAAGTGCAGCTATAAAAGGATATGTGGATGAGCTTAAATAAGCAAAAGCGTGATAGAATCCCTATGAGCTAGTAGTGCTCTCGAGAGATGGAAAACCGAAGAAAAGCAAGGGAGTATGAAAAAAATTGAGAAGGATAAATTGTGTATGCACTTGAATTCCCTCACAAGCCTGTCTCCTATATCAAGACTAGACTACGACTAGACGTCATCCCGTGGACGTCTCGGGATGATACCAGACTTTAAATCAAATACTACAGCATCATAAAATTGTCATAAATTTTGCATAGTTGCTCAAGTTTCTGTTCAAGTTGCAACGTTGTAAACGACTACTGGTAATTGGTCGATATACCTCATATTCTCGTTAAAATAATTATAAGAACTTTTTAATAAAGAAAAATTCAAATTGAAATCGCACTTTACTGGTGTGCAATGGCTAATTAATATTACAAGAAGGTATGTATTATAGAAGGTAATACATACTCTTACTAATATGTATGACTAGGAAGCAAATCGAAAATCACTCACCTGAAACGATATACATGAAAACTCGATTAAAGTCGCATATATCCATATGAATATAAACATAAGTAGCTACATTTGTCGTTTCATTACGAGGGCATTGTTTTATAATACGCGCATACAACAGATTATCCGGTATTGCATATCATAGTTCACACCATGTATGCAGTAAACGTTAGTGATAGTGAGTCATTAGTTTGAAGGCCATCATTGACCCGCTCATATCCCCCAATATTAAACACGGCGCAAATACAAACATTTCAACCTCAAGTATACACACGTAACACATATCATAACTCCGCAATTAACGCAATTTTATTGAATTACTAACAGAAGGGATCCCCATTCGTACTATGAAACGCAAATTAAAATTAATCATTTTGTAGTAGTACATATGATATTACTACAGTAATCATGTTCACATTACTTCTATACTTCAAAAAAAAAAAGAGAATAATAAGAAAGGAGAAATTGAGCTTTAAATGTTAAGTGCTGGGATGATTGAAATGGAATTGATATTTCAACGATAGTGATTCGCAAATCAAGATTATTAAATCAATTTCAATCATCATTATCATCGCTGTCGTCGTCTGGACGATGACACCATCGGACTCGAATTCGCAATCGTCGCCCTCCGTTGCGGTCGCAATATTTAAATTCATCCCAACCAACAAATAACAATATTCATATTCAATGCACAGAGAACGATGCGATATACCATATATCTAATCCGCCATGTGATGCGTTCCAATCTGATCCAGCGCAATTGAACCCGCGATTATTCAATTCGTTACATACGTCCCCGCGCGTCATATGTGGCAGCGGCATTCTTCGGCTTTGTGTAAACATTAGCCGCTCGGAATTCGTGATTATTACATTTCATTTCATCGTAGCGCAACTAACAGATTCAACCTTTGCGAGCATATTCATCCTCGGTTGCTCTACTCCTCTGCTGCTGTTGCATATGAATCTATTTATATCCGCATGATTTTGAGTTACGACTCCGCATTGAAACACTATCGAAGTGGGCTCTCTCAACTATGTAGATAAAATCAAACATAGGACTGTGTTATGACATTCGTAGTTATATCATAAACGATGCACTTAGGTAATTAGAATCTAACTAGAATTCGATATGATCATCTTTCTCGCGGGTTCAAGAGCATGGCACAAGGTGCACGGCGTCTTCTTCGTGCGTCTTGCTTCAATTATCTACAGTTAGTGAGTTTGTACGCGCCCGTTAATTGCCGACAATCACGCTGGCGACAGCGGCGTTGACATTGTCCACACTGCGGCAGGCAACGACTGCTCGAGTATTACATGCGTACAATTGTAGGACTGGAGCCGCGAATAAAAATAGTGTAATGACAACAATTGATGGCCAACGAAAAACGGGTACATAGTTAACGAGCAAATGTAATAGCGCGCCATTTAGAACAGCATGCAAATTGTATACTCTCGGTACATATATACGGTTAGGTCAATATGTAATTATCTTCATTAGAAGGTTACAGTCGACCTCATATGACTCCCAACAATTGGATATGTTTTACAAGCATCCATCTTTGGCTTTGGTCATATTAATTATGAAATTGCTAATCGCCACTGCTAATTGTCACGAAATGAAATGCAATCTAAAGTTTTATATTACAAGATAATCAGTGTAGCAAAATAATATATGTGACGTTAATCGAAATTCGTGGAAATGGTGGAGTGATGTCGAGACAAGGCATCATAGCGGTAGGTAGTACTCAACATTCAGCTATCGGAGTGAGTCATAAGTAAAAGATGCCCGCGGCTGCTGGCGGCCAAGTCGGATCATAAACTACCGATGAATTAACGAAACAACTAAAAGCGCTAAGACTGCAATGCGTGCTGCTGATGCACCACCAGCTCGCATGAGATATATTTGTCAGTCGAAATGATGCTGCTCAAGAAGAAATCGAAGAAAGCGTCAATGTGGCACACGCGAGAGCGTCTCAACTCTCGGTCGTTGCCTGAAGACATTAATTTTCGTTAATACGCGAGCCTCTTATCTGGCTCATATACCCATTGTCGCATCGATAAATAGCAATAACATACATATTACAATAAATAACTCTAAATTTAATTTTCTCCAAACTTATCAACCAAATATTTCCTGTGATAACCAGGCATAAACCAAAATATGCATCAATATGGAAATAGATATAAATAACCGACTATTACTATATCCGCAGTGTAAGTGAAATTTCACGAAATATACAAGTGCAGAACAGGTACGTAGCATGAGTAACACATGCGTCATCCTGCTGCCAATGCATCAATAGGTGCTCTCGCATTGTTTATGAACGGTATGAAGGCGACGCAATTAAAACCACCTGCTTAATTCAACGCAAACATGACCGAGACTTCCGGTTCGCAAAATACCTCCATTACGAAACACCCACCCTTCCGGCATGTGTGCATGCACGCACGCAATTCTTTGTTTACGGCGCTTATGCAAGTTACTATAAGGAGTTCATGGAAAAGGCCAAATATTGATAGCCGGCTCATGCTGGATGATTAATTGCGAAAAGACAACGCCTCCGCGTACGCAAACGCATTTACTACCCCTAATTACTTAACCTAAAACTGTCAGATTAAGGGAATAAGGGAAGCAGCCGAGTGGGCGAGCCGCTGGCTCATATTTAATAAACGAATGCTCCATGTCCACTACACACCCTCGCTACTGATTACACCCACGCTAATTATCTGTTATCAACGCACCCTGGCAGCCTGTTTGCGCTACTAGATTGAACAGGAAATGACTGGCATTTGTTTACAACTACAACGCAAGCGGTGTTGGTCTAGCGCGAATATTCTGCAAACCTTACCTTCAGATAATTCGAGATCCAGCTCGGCCAGCTTGTCGCGCACGTCCTCCGGCAGAAGCGACACGTCGATGTTGTTCATCTCTGCCATCGCTGCGGTGCAACCCCCTTCGTCGACGTCCGACAATAACAACAACAACACCAACACAACGCACGCACACCGCTCACTTTATTGCGACGAGGGCGCAGGCGGGCGGACGCCTGGCACACGCACGACAACACTTCGCGATACCGTGCTTCTCGTCTCTTGGACACCGTCCACGAAACCACCCACCCGGGGCGCAACAACGTAGCACGCGCAGCCAAGAGGACCGACCGACCCACCCGAACGATAACCGCGCACCACCTCACATTGGCATTCTCGCGGCGCCGCACCGTCGTCGTGCTGCTGCTGCTGCCATTTTGCCTATGTGATAACCGCGGTGCGAGCGATCGGGCGACTTCACCCAGCGCGACCGTGCGCGTGTTTCAGCTGTGATGTGCGAATGCAATGCTGCGCGGCGTCGGTAATGCAGAGATCATCCTTTGAAATTCTTTAATTTAATATTTCTTCATTCTCCTTTTAGTTTAAAATAAAGCTGTGTTGCAAATAGTTTGTATTAGTATTAATACGACGTTATGTGTAGTAATTTGTCGATGGGGGTAGTCATTTTACAATTTGTTGCATAATTATTCGGGTGATGGGTTTGAACGTAGGCAATTTTGCATACTTGGAGAAAGTTTTAAACAAAACTTTATACGTTATAAATATAATTGAACGCCCTAATCATTCAATTGCATCCAAAAAATGATTATAAATTATTAATAATGGATGAAATGAATAATAATTAATGAGTAAGAAAGCATAATCTACAATTTTAACATTTATTGTTTGATATTTATTGATTAATTAGTCGCTGACTCAAGAAATCAATTAAATTTTGCACAAATAAAACGTCATCTACGTTAGAAATCAGTCTGAAAACAAGTTGAATATGTAAAAGGTTTTCCAATAGGACGTTTCATTTTGATATTTAAAAAACGAGTATTTTCTAAGAGAAATAAATTCATTTCATTGTAAAGAGGAAGGTATGTCATTAACATTTCAAAACGATATCAGCCAAATGGCCGCCACGGTTACGATTGCAGCACCCCCATCCTTTTCATGAAATTTTCCAAGACCAATTTGCACATTTCATCTTCAGTGATGAGGCCCGTTTACACAGCATTTTAATCAGAATTGTCTGATTTGGGGCTCAAATCCAAGAATGATGGTTGAAAAGCCTCTCCATCACTG
>JARJDR010010365.1:0-10450 GCA_030264135.1 Myllaena sp. GC000078 | reverse complement strand
GCGCGCAACTAACACAACGAATTCTCGCATTCGTCTTATTATTCGTCAGTTTCATAAATAATATTACTTGTTTCGATTTGGTGTAGAGATATACCTGTTGGGGACTTTTATTTCTACACCAATCATTAATTGTTGAAGTGAGTGTCACATACTCGTCCTGCAGCGAATGAATAATTGAACACGCCGAGGAGGATGAGAGACAGCGAGGGAATGTAATCGCGGACATTTGGTGGACATTTTGCGCCGAAAAACTGCATACGATCCCGCGGCCGGGTGCATTATACGTTATTCATTATTCATTAAATGGAAATTTAAATTTCCTATGCGCATTTATAATGCTCCGTCGTGCGTTGGTTGGCTGTTTGGATGGTCGGCCGGCCAAACGAACGAACGAACGAACACCATTATGCCGCCTAGAATAATGCGTGTAATTACATATGGAAATCGATCAGTTCGTGTAACCGACCGTGAGCGGCTGCATGCGCGATGATGCTCCCGAGAGCGAACCGATTCGTTGTATTCACAACAACGCCAATATAGGTACACATACAACACATACCCTGATGATGATGATGATGATGATGTTGTGCATGTGCATTGCGAAGTGAATCGCAAGCGAACAAGGCACAACAAAACGTTCGCTTCCATAGAGAGCGCGAGCGAAGAACAGTGTCCGCCAGAGAGCAGTTTTGAATTGAGTTATTGTGCGCGCGCCATGTATGTATAATACGCGGTATGCGTACGCAAAATGAAATACGTGAGGTTTGTATATGATCCGTTCCGTATTGAAAGCGTCCCGTCCGTCCGGCAGGCAAAAGAAGAAGTAGTGACACAACATGGTAAACGGGCAACGCGTGAGTGAGTGGTTCGCGTAATATAACAGTACCGAGATAAAACGCTTGACGACCATTAACAACTAGTAAAATAGTTGTAATGAGTGTGGCGGCGTTTACCTGGCTCGCGTAAAAAAAAGTAATATTGTGTTGCGTAAAACGGCTGATAGTAAAACTAATGTCCGAAAACCGGCAGGCGGTTTGGTAAATGGTGGATGTCGTTAAATGTTATTTAATAGTCTGTTAAACCTCCTCTCCGGATATTTTTACAATATTTACTTTATACGGTTTGCAATCAACCAACACGTAAATGTTTTACGTTATTAAGTATTCATATGTGAATTATTTTCATTCACGAGAAACGGTAATTGTTCATCGTGTATGTACATGTTGATGATGAAGATAAGGCGCTTTTCAATTTTGTCATATTCAAACCAACGATTGCATACAATAGTAATAAATACATAATGACATAATGAACGCACATCGCACGCCAGTGAACGGTAACAACGAGGCAGTGTGATTATCATATGCAATCAAATCTCCGGAATATAATGCAATGCATTGTGATTACTCTAGGTTCGTGCGCAATTCTCGACACAAACGCGCAATAGATTTGACTATTTGACTATGATTTCGTTTTTTCTATCCATTCATCAAACATAATTCAGGTCACAAAATTCATGTACGAATTCAATTCCCATTCATATTTATTTAATTCGATGTGAACTGCCTCCAAATGATTACTTTCCCCGGCGGCTATTATTATTGGCATGTAGGTATGCGCAATGACATCAAAACGTCAGCGTCAAGCTAGACAGGCTCGTTTCAAGTAATCACGGCGCGCACGAACATTATGTCAACGTCTTTCAAATTGACAGCGGTAATTAGTCGATGCGATATGCGGCCCCCATGCGGCCCCCATTTACCGCTGTCCGTATATTGTATTCTCTGTATCCGCAATGCAAGAGCTATTTCAATAATATATTTCCGAATGCGAGCGGCCCAAAACGGTGAAACTGGTTCGCGCCATATCGCATCTATGCACGCACGCTGCGCGCTTTACATTTATATATTCGTGCACGCATTTTCGTATGGAGATGCCACCTCCTGCCCGTTTCGTTTTTGGTGCGTTTTCGGTGCGTTACCAATTTGAGATCGAGATTATCAGCGCGCATTCCTAAACGACAGGACGTTTAAAAGATATTGTCTTTACAACGCGCTCTCGTTTCGGTTTCGAGTTTTAATAGTGAATGATGATGATGATGATGATGATGGCGAAGTTGGGCATGGCGGTTGACGTTGAGTCTAATCGCAATAGATGGTAATAGAATGTTGATGCTATCAGAATACGCTTCGACAACGGCCAAGTCTTTGCTGTTCGTCGTTTCCAATGTGTCAGTCGTGCGCCGTACACAAAATTATTTTGCTCCTGCTTATTACGATTATAACAATAACGCTTTTATTGTTATCGGCCACTTCCCTCCTAATGCGAAAGAAATTTCGCAAAGCTTATCTTTATATACACCATTGTAATGTAATATGTAAGTGTGTTTAAGTGCGGAATGCGGATGGAAGATGAAAATAATGAACGTTAAAGTGTTACGATCGAGACGCAAATTACGGCATGATTTTACATCGCAGACAAATTTCGGTGAATCATCAAAATGTATGCCTTTTTTACACACAATAATGTCGTCCTTATTCGAGCGCGCGTATTTTATACGAAACGTCAAAAATTGGATAAGATCGGCTGGAAAAAGGGACGAATGGAGTTGAAAGCCGAACATGGGTGGGGAGAAGAATCCTTAGAGCGCGCTGAATTTAGGGGGAGAAGGAAGGAAGAGGACACGTACCACAGTACGTACGGTAGGCATGGATTATTTTGATACAAATCGAGTTAGTCGTCCCCAAAATAATAAGCTTCCTGTTCAGTGGGCCACGTGATTGGGATTATAAAGCTCTTGATATTTGATACGTCGACGTTGTCGACATCGCGCGGCGTCTGGACCGGGGCGCATCAAGAGAAGAACTGACGCATTCACTGCCAACCACCCCATACCACTGGCTGAGTATTTCGCGTACAACTGTACGTGGAACAACGCGGCGCATGTTTAGGGTTTTGGGGAATACCCTTGACGATTGTCTGGCGGGCGCCCATCACCGAAATGCACAATTAGAATCATCCCTTCGCGCCGCCCGCGCCCCTGTCTTCCTCTTGATTGTGTCACGAGAAAAAGTGAAAATCTCTATCGATGCCTCGAGGGTTAATATATTCATATTGCCGAAGCCCGGGATTATTCGGAAGATGCATTAGATACCATCGGGGACTCATCGTCATTATCGTTAAGTGATAAATCGCCATCGAAACGCACGTTGGTTAATGGGAATTCAGATGAGACAAATGTGATTGGTTCCTTTTTAAATATTACTTTACCTAAGGAATACTAAATCAAATTACCAAACAAACTAACAGTACTTACATAAAAACAGTTTATAGAATAATGTTGTAATCGTTTTTACAACTACTAAAATGCAAAGTGATACAAAACTGTGAAAAACGCGCTGCGCCAAGTCCGTATCGAAAATGTCCCATATCGTTAAATTGTCCTTAATAGACCTCTAAACAGATCTTATTGAAAATACCCATAAAAGTAATTGTAAATTGTTTTCGACGACAAATGTCGCAAGCACGTATTGAAACGTGCTCGATTCAAACGCAAAGTTGTTAATTAGACGCGGAAACTGTACCCGATACATAGTGATATGCTGGTAGGTATGTCTGTAGGTATCGCCAGTTAAGTGATAATTCGTGTAGAAAGGGCACGAGCATATTTGTACCATATTAAGAACGCGTGTAGAAAGTTTCAAATTCGGTCGGCGCCACCGTGCTCCGTGCTCACTGCAGGTACTGTCCATCAATTAATAGTTTCTGGATGATATCTAGCTGTATGTGTATCCAGTTTCCCGTAGTAAGTTACGTAACAAATAGAGAATTCGATGAATGGACCTGAATACAAATACACACGAAAGGGTGGTTGCCGCCGAACAAAGTTTGAATCATTTTCCGGTCGCATGGATTTGATGTGCGACCGACAAGACGACACCAACATAATCTAATCACCTATATTAATGCTATTTATATACTGTATACATTTCAAACAAAACAGCCTTAAACATGTGCGCTCCGATCTTGGCGTGCGGGTCGACGCGTCGAGAGTTAATTAATTAATTTCCGCGAGTTTTGCAAACGAAACACAACTTTAAGCGAGTAGAAATGCGTAGCACTATAGTGCTACGACGCAGACTGATGATGGGATGAATACGAATGCGAAACGAGATAACTATTTAAAGTTTCGTTACTCATTCGGTTGCAGGGCAACTTGCAGTGAGGAACGCAACGAATGAACGAGAAACAAAAATAAGTGTGAAGAGTTGTGGTGTGCGATGGCGGTCGTTAAATAAGTTCTCCGCCGTTTCCGAAGCCCGATTAAAAATCAAGTTTCCACGTAAAACGTTACCGTCGACATAAAATTAACAGGAAATTTGGAATTCAGGAATTTAATCAACTACTACGCGGCCGGGCGATAAATTAAAATGCTTTCAACCGCACGTAACACACCGTGAATGTCATAATCAATGTTGCTTGCGTCTCAACTCTACACCCGTGATACATAAATATTTTATTACATATACATATGTAATTTTTACTTTGCATATTATTCTTATACTATTTTTGATATCAAAACTTGATTTCTTTGTGCCTGGCCCACGTGTGCGTGCGTGCATGCATTATTAATTAACTCGAGCGTACAAGTTAATTAGTCGTCAAATTTCATCGACACGACCAAGGTGCGCACACACTTCTTCAATCTCGCGTAATTTTAATCCGTTGGTATCATACCGTGTTGAGCCAATGTTCGCTGCGAGCGCATCATCAGTGTGTGATGAAGCCCACCGAAATCTCTAGACACATGTAATATTCGTTATAAATGACTTAGCGCCGGGCTATTTTCGAAACGGAACCGGTTCGCTTCGCTTTTTTTGAAAGGCTTCACTCACTTCTTCGTCTCAACGACGCTGTTTTTTACGCTGGTTGAGGTTGCTCGCGATCGCGCTGGTGTTGCAAGACACACTCCCGCCTCAATTAACATCTCACGATTATACGCTTCATTAGCGTGTGTGCAGTGCGCGCCCGCATTTGTGCGACGCAAAGGTGTGAAACGACATGCGCGCAGGCGCTTGAAAATACTATCGAAAACATAACGAAAATCAAAATGTGCCCGTAATGAAAAAGTCAACAAACCGAAATTACCGCCAAGGGACATTGCCAGCTTTTTGTTTTAGGTACAATTCTGTAGTTTTTCGGGAAGACTTCTTCGGCTTCTCTATGCGTCGATAAAAATCCGGTTTCCACCGACAACATAACTAACCATTAACCGTGCCTTAGATAAATATAGGTTTAAGTTATTATTATCCGAGCGTGCGTCCTTTAGACTTCTTCTTCACGGGCGCGCGCGCGCGTTCCTTTCGGACACGCACACACAAGTGGAGTGTCTTTTCTATTTCCACCGATGATTGTGCATCGATTCGGCCAACTTTAACAACGCTTTAATAAGACTTGGAAGGCGCTGCGCTACGCGGAGCACAATCGACTGGAACTTGTCCAGATAAAATTCATAAATTCTCCCCCGGCAACTTCTCTCGCCGTCGAGTTATAGCACTTGTTCCAAACGAAATGATCCGGAGTGAAACGTTCGACGTCGACGACTAGCAACGACTGCGCCGGAAAACAACCCTAAATTCAATTTAATTTTCGTGCGCCAGATATATAACCTGCTGTATGATGCTCAGCACAAAATTTATTGCATTTCTTTAATTAACGCGAACGGATTTTTATTAAATTACCACTTTGCGAAACTCAATCGTGCCTGCAATTTTTATCCACCATTTCGTTTTCCTGGCCGCAATAAAGAATAACGAATCAACTCACTGCTTATGTAGAAGATGATCTGCTAGCGCCCATCCATTCTGGAACGGACGTGTCGTGAATCTGAAACAGAATCGACCGAATTAATTAAGTACATGTAGAAGACACAACACAGCGGCAAAAAATTAACAGCAGAGAAATTGGCAAGAAAATTACAAACGCTGATGGTCGTCGTGGAACAACAAATTTTGATTAAAACAATGTAAATTTCGCAAAGATGCGCATCGCCCGCCCGCCCGCCCAGCCAGGCGCCGCTAAAGAGATGGAAATGATTTGAATAACAAATTTATTAACGCCTCGCCATCTACATCTCTCGCCGTCGTCGTCATTGCCGCAAAACCGAAACGAAATTAACTCGTTAAGAAGGAGAAGAAAAAGCGCTTCGGATGTAAGAGAATGTATTAAAGAGGAAGAAGAGGCTGGGTTGAGTGGAGCAACAACATGGCGAGTGCACGCGATGAAATATTACCAACTTTATGTAAATATTATTCAGGCACTTTCACTGGATAATGAACATTCGCGGCGGTGTGTGATTTTTCTTATGCCTCCCTCGCTCACTCCGCAACGAGATGAATTAGAATTTGTGATCGCTGTGATTAAAATCAAAGAAAATTCAAATTCTATGCTAAGATTACAATTCCAATAAGAACTTCAAGAACATACTTACAACTTCTTTTTACACAAATATCAAAAGTTATCAATTTGCATCCACCGAACATCTCAAGATTGCAACAACGTGTTAACTGATGTGGTGCAGTGTGTCAATAGCACTCGAATACCCTTTTCTTCGCTCTCTTTTTCGTCAAGCAATTTACCCTCGACCGATCTCGATGTTGGTATTCATCATCATCGTCATCCCACAGGATTTGTTCATACACACAGCATTCATACGATGGCCGATTCGTTCACACTCGTATATTTGCACGATTAGATGAGGTCAGATTAGATTAGCTCCGGCTGCATCCGGCATTCGCCGCGTCGATCTATCTCTGCCAAGGATCTCGAGTGCACTCGCTCCTCATCTTCGCGTAAACGTGTCGTCTACAATGGACAATCGGTTGGCTGGACAGAGAGCAAGAGCTTGGCAGAGATCTGCGAGTGGATCTGGTAACGCGCACAAAGACGCATTCAAGGGTAGTCTAGTGTCGAAATCAGAGTGAGAGAGAGAGAGAGAGAGAGAGAGAGAGAGACTGGAGATTATCCATCGTTACAAGACTTAACGTCCGCTCCATGCCAGTATGCATGTATTGTTGGCGTATGCGTGGCAAGGGTTGTTCCCACTTTCTTACTTTATCACCTTCGTCGCACGAACGAAAAGAGGATCTCGCGTTCGCCGTATTAATAATTCACAGCGGTCTTTCCGCACTCTTAAGATACATTTTAATATTCAATTTCACACTTAAATATGTACATGCACGTCCACGTCGCCGAAGGCAGCCCGGTTGGGTCTGAATACCAAACAGGACACAAAGTCCTTTCGCGCGAGTGAACTAGATCTCACGTTGTAGTGGTCGGTTCGCATCATACCTATACCTACATATTATATACATGTCTAAAGTGAAATGCAAGGCGGTGAAAAGAGAAAAGCATGCATGTTTTCGGGGTGATTACATCGCGGTAGCGGCGGCAACGGCGGCAAGGATAATGTCGCCGGATTACATACGACCGTATTTTTTCTCCATTTTTCACACATTCAAAGCCAACCGTGGACGCCGAGCCCGTATGTTTATTATTTCATGGACTACTTTCCTTCAACCTTTTAGGATTAGTGACGCTTCGACTTTCGCCCACGGGGTGGTTTCTAACTCTTGCATATACCGGCTGATCAAATACAACCCGATTTTCCAAGTTTTCAAAAACGATTTGCATACGTCTATCCTCACGTTTGTATAAAATCTTAATTTGATGAAGTTTGCACTTATTTCAAGAGTTCATGAGCGTCTAAGCGAAACACGTTGAACGCGTAATTCGATGACGCAAACATAAATTAGCGACTTAACAACCCTAAGCGTATTATCTCCACACACATCGCCACCGGCAGGCACAGCACACGGCCGGTGCGTAATATAATAATAATTTATTTAAAAATGCACAGCGCTACGCGCCATGAAATGCGGAATGAATAAAATATAGTTTCGCATAGGTCGAGATTCCCGCGAGAAATATATTAAAATATTACATACTCTATATTTCTATCCGCTGTTTTTACCTTGAATAACATATATTTATATTTTTATTACCGGGGCGTGCGCATTTTTAATTCCAGTGAATGGCAAACGGCATTGCGGTGGTAATGGCACTGATATTTATTTACGGATGGCGTATGGCAGCGCGGAAGTGCACATATTTTACGTTCGGCAAGCCCTTTTAGTCCTACGCGCGCGTGCGCTACGCGGAATTACTTAATTTTTTAGAGTGCGCATTCATGCACTTACCCATCTACCTGGTCCGCAACCGCGCACCGACAGTGTTTGAATTTAAATTACGCTTATTATAAAAATATATATGTTTAATTAAGGTGGCGGGCGGGTGGGTAGGCATGCTCGCGTCGATGACGACTCCAGGTGGAGTTGGCGCTGCGCAAACGTGTAATTATTTCAGGTAGCGCAACGAAATTATTGTTTTCCCCGCCGGCCGGCGTTTCCGTCTTGCGTAATTATTTTGTTTTCGTCTCTAATCTTGATGGCGGAGGGCGCGGCGCAATGCCGGCCTAGAAAAATTGAGTTTACAATGATTCAATTAGAAATTCCAGTAGCAGGTAGGTAGGAATATAGCGCAAATTCAATTTGTAGAAAGAATGCGTCCAAAGACTAACACGACGACTAACGATTGGCGCACACGACATCGACGCCATCGTAATTAGCGTCGCCTTGGCGTTTTTGGGGGAGAGCAAGAAAGACGAGCGCTTTGATGTTTTAATAAGCTCGAATCCAATTAATAAGAAACGAGCGAAACGAGGCGACATTTAGCTGAGGCGCAAGTGTATGTGTTGTGTGGACTAACGCCAGAGAAATCATTTCCTGCTCAATACATAGACCGCTCTTGAACGGACGGCATGTGTGGTAGTGTGTAGACGTTGAGGATTCAGCGCTGCAACTTGCGAGATACCGAGATGAGGCCTCTAAGTAGAATTTAATCAACAGTCAAACGTCGTAAGATAAGGAATTCTATTACGAGTCAATAATTACGATCTCTTGTGTTGCGTCGGCGGCGGAGGCCTAGAGAGGAGCGGCGCGGCGCGTTTCTAGTTTGTATTCAATTTCACCGTGCGCCAGCCGACAATGGCTGGCTGATGAATCAAAGGGATGAAGCCCCTGATGTGTGTGTGCACCAACATTGTATACACTCGCGCACTCATGATGCGAGCGTATGTAAGGAATGTATGAATATCGGTGAAATGCGGACGTAAACAGTGCACAATACAAACGGTCGAAAAGCAAATGCGGGAGGAATTAACGCGCGAGTCGAATAAAACACGCACGCGGGTTATACGAGTCTCTATGAAGCACGCGATTTCATTAAACGCGGCTGGCCCGAAATTCCACAGGCCATCACCGATGTGCTGCCGATGCTTTTTATACAAACATTTGATTATACGATGGCTGAACGCTTTTGTTGACGTACTCCTTCCTCTATCTGTCCCTCCCCTTTTTCGCCCCTGCTGGCGATTTGATTGTTTTCGTAGATTAACTTTTCATCAGCTCGCGAAAAAAAAAACGCAACGGCAACAACCGCATCGTAAATCCAAATCTTCAAAGTTAATCCTGCCAATTTCCGCCCTCATATATTGCGCATTACGTTCATAAAATTCACGCAGATGAACAATACACCCCGTACGCGCGCGTAAAAAAACTAAAACAGTAGGGCGGTTGTAATGAAATTACGTTGCGGTTGTGCGCGGAAGCCGCATGAATATTTGATGGTTGAACGAACGGACGCGAATCTCCTGCTGCCAGCGCACGCCGAAGTCGATGCCGAGACGATGAAGACGGCGACGCCGCCACCGCCGTTGACGAGCGAGCAGGGTGGAAAACTAATCGAGCGCGCGCCCGCGAAACATCGTAATTTTTAAAACGCTCGCTCTTTTCGCTGCCGGCTTGCGTATACATAATACATTGTCGTAGGCAAATTGTGCGCGCCGCTATCGTTTCCCGAGCACTTTTCTCGAGCGCCTCTTTTTTCCTTTCTCCCTCCTCCCTCCAAAGCAAAAAGCGATGTCGCCGTTGGAGGGCCCCGCAAGCGAAAGTTATAATACTTAAGAATTTTCATTAAAACCAAAGTTTGCCATCGAAACCGACTTTCGAGTTTCGTTTCCGGCGCGCGAAAATTGAATATTCCACCTGCGTCGAATGTAAATCTTTTTCTTATTAATTAGGCATTTCATTACAACTACCGTGGGGGGGAGGTCGAACTCCAACAATGGCGATAAATTGAAACACAATTGCTAATAATCATTTGTATTAATTTAGCCTGCCAACCTGCTTTTGTGCAGCAGACGCATATTCAAAAGCGCTTTTTCTATAGACATTTGACGTCCTACCAGCATGCAGCGGATTGTTTACGCACAACCCCCAGCTGGAGTTATTCGCGGAAACATTCCTGTTTACCGTTTGCGCCCCGTTCGCCC
>JARJDR010010354.1:0-10134 GCA_030264135.1 Myllaena sp. GC000078 | reverse complement strand
TCAATACCAGCGCGTAGGTGCGAACGAGAGAGTACGATGTTCGTTCTCTCTCGTTCGCACAGTGACAGTGAGAGACACTAATCTGTCAAACCTATCCGGATAATTTGCACGGAGTTTACCTACTTTAACTTTACTCAACTACTCGCGTCAGCGCATTACAGACCATATCGCCCACTGCATGCAACCAACACGGCAGCGTTTTGAAAGTTTGCCGGACGTTTTATTAGCAAAACATCCGTTACATAAAATAAACGTATATGAATGTGGCTTGTTTTGTGTTTCGTAGGTATATATAGAGCTATATGTAAACGATTAGTATATTATGTAGTTATGTATAAGTTACCTCTTCCTCCCTCAGGGCGCCTCGCTCACCATCGGCACCGGCGGTACTGGTGCTTCATCGCGTTTCACGCGCTTAAAGCGCGTCAATTCGCCCTCGTAGCTCTGTGGCAGCCCGCCAAAAATGTCGCTCTCCGATAGTCCCGAAATCATCTGATTCTTATTGCCGGCGGTGGCGTCCATGCTACCACCCCCATTGGGAGTCACCCCCAACTTGCCCATCTTCTCCAGCCGCTTCCGGCGATAGTTGCCGTCGAGCACTCGCGCCGCATTGCGATCTTTAATGGCGGCGAGATGATGGCGCATCGGACCGCCACTATGCAGCGCGGCCACTTCAGCGCTATCCGCATCCTCTTCGGCGGCTAGCGTCTGCCGCTTGTCGCGATTCAATGGCGTTCCGTTTGCATCATACAAGTAATTAGTGTTGCCGTACGCGTCCTCATTCATTCGCGACACGTATGCGCGCGCATTCGCATTACGCTTGCGTTTAGTGTCGCCCCCGTTGGCTCCCGTTTCATAGTCCTCCTCCTCCGCGTCCGCTTCCGCATCGTCATAGCCGTCGATCAAATCGTGCGTGGCGCGCTTACGCACCATGTTCGCGGTGCGATCGTCAAAGTTATCGTCGTCAAACTCGTCGCTCTCGTCGTCCGCCTCGTCCTCATCACTGCGGTAGTTGCGGAAGTGAATGTAGTTTGGCCCGCCGCCACTCGTGTACTGCGCGCGCTTATCGCGATTGGAATAGTAGTAGTCCGAGTCGGTGTAGCGCCGCTTCCGGCGCATGTTATTCTCACTATCCAGCTCCTGCATGTCTTCCAGTGATAAATTCGGCTCCGATTTGCGCTCCTGGCGAATCTTCCTACCCGTACCATCTGCACTCGCCGCCGGTTGCTTGCCGAGCTGCTGCTCATCGGCACTCAATTCCACCGCAGCGCGCTTACTGAAATCAAGCGCATTGTTCCAAAGCTTACATGCAAATGATCCTAATTTTGAATTAAATTACACTTACACTGTTTTGTCGGCAGTGTCTTCCTGCAGCGTCGCAATCTCAGCGCTGCTTTTATCGCTCTTACTCTTCTCCTTCTCGTCCTTGTCACCTTCGGAAGTGGCGCTTGACTTGGATCCCTCATCCACGAGCTTGGATGACGCTTCCGGCGCGTCGGTGCGTATCTCGACCACCTTCGCCTCGGCGCTAATCGCCGCCGTGTCCATGGCCGGCTTGCCCGCTTCCGCCGTCAGCTTTGCGGCACCTCCGGGATTTGACGTGCCGCCGCCAGTTTCGTATACTTTATACTTTTGCTCGTGACCACTTGCAGCAGGCGCAGGAGAGTTATCTGATACAGCCGCAGCATCGCCGCTTTTCGACTTCTCATCGGTCTCGCTGCCGCTGGCTTCCGCCTTAGTCGCCGCCTGAAACTGTTGCTTCTTCTCGGCAACGCTGGCCGCCACCGCCGCCGCAGCGCTAGCGCCGGGCGCCGCTTTTATCTTCGGCGACGTGTCGCGCTTCGCTATTTCAATGTCGTGCAGCAGATCGTCGTCGCTGGATTCGGCCGCCTGCGCCGGCTCTTGCACCTCCTGCGGTGCCAACTCGGCGCCGTCCTCCTCCTCGCTGGACGTCACTAGCGCATCTTCGTCCGCCTCGGCGCCGCTGCGCGCCTTCGCATCGGAATCGCTCTCCACGTTCTTCGCATGCTTCTGACTCACGCTGCCCGGTGAGCTGCCGCGCTCTATACCGCTGTGCAGTTCCACTTCGATGCGTGGCGATGCGCTGCCGCCGCCCGCCATTGCCGCCGTGCCGCTTCCGCCCACCACGCTGTCGTAGCGTGCACCGCGCTCGCTCTTAATCGATTCGGTGAGCGTCACGCTCTCCTTCACCAGCTTTTCCAGCTTGTCGGCGTCGAGCATGCTGCTTGGCGCTGCCGACGCCCCCGCCGCCGCACCCGCACCGGCTCTTCCCGCCGAGCGCGTTGCACGGGCAGGCGCCGCTTCCAGGGTCCCGGTGGCAAGTGGTGTGGCAGCACCGATAGGAAACCCCAGCTTTGGCGTCGCCAGCTCTTTGCCGTTTTTTGAATCTTCACGCTTTCTTTTGTCGCTATCGGTGGCCGTTGCTGGTGTATCAGCGCCATTGCTTGATTGCGGCGACTGATTTTTATCTGTGAAAAAATACATATTGGTAAAACAGTGTCATGGCGGTGTACCAACCGGTTATTTTAATGACAATTGCAGTAACTATAGCAATAACATTAATTTGAAAGGCATTCATACGACACCATTCAAACATCTCTCATTTCAATTCATGTCTGTACTTGACTATACCTTCGCGTTTGAGGGTCTCGCCAGATTTGATTTGATTGAGACCGGCATCGTATTCATTCCAGACCTTTTGTTTCTTGATGGCAGGCTGCATTTCATCCATGTTTTCAGTGTCCGCATCCAGATTGTCATCAACTCGACGTCGCATCCTCACGTGCGGAATGAGTGCCTCGGCGTTGGGATTCTGCACCATATCGAACTCCTCCTGATTATCACGCTCCAACAGATTACGCTTTTGAATGCTTCCCTTAATCTCGCCATTCTCATTCAAATTGGCGCCACCAGCGGTGGCGGCATCATTATCGCTCACCGCCGTCGGCGCGGCAGTCTCCTCACCTACACCGCCTGGTTTCATCGCCTTAATCTCGCGTTTCACCTCCTCCTTAATCTCGCTGATCTTCTCCTGAATGTTGCGTTGCAAGCGATTCTCATAGTCGCCAGCGCCAGCGGCATCCGCGGTTAGTGCCTCAGCCGCCTGCTTGTCGCGCTTCTCAAAATTGTCACCCTTTGCCTTTTTGCTCTCGGCTTCCACCGGCGCGCTCGCCGACGCCAGGGGCGACTTGTTGCCGCTGACCGTCAAATCGCCAGAGGTCTCCAGACCTTTAACGATGTCATTGCCGTCGGGGGCACCATGACTTCCGGCCGCACCGCCAGCACTACCACCGCCAGCGGTCGAGCTACCGGCGCCTCCACCAGCATTCGCCTGTTGCCGCTTCTGACGTATGTATGACTCGCCCTCACTGCGATAGTCGGCAATCTTGCGGTTTCCCCGCAGCGACTCGGTACCTCCATTGGTGCCAGCACCACCACCACCACCACCACCGCCGGCGGTCATGCGGGCGCCATCGCCACCACCACCTTCGAAACTGTCATCCGAACCGATTAGATCGGGCCGCCCGTGCTGCTTAAGTGCTGGCGTCTGGCGTGGCGCAATGTTCTTGGCAATATCGAACCTTTTATTTGCATGCGTCTCCTTGCTGATGCCAATCTTGTTGCTGCCATTGTCGAGGTCCTCGTCCTCAGCGATGGCCGCCTCGCGCTTCGCCAACAACTCGTCGGCGAGAGCGGCTTCTACGCCCGACTCTTCATCGACGCTCGAATCGTCGGTAATCGTATTCAGATCGCTGATGATCGCCTTCAGATTGTTCTCGATCGCTGAAAGCTTCGCTTCGCCGCCGGTGCCATCGTTGGTAGTGTCGCGCTTGAGCACGGGTGGGTGTGTGGGCAACGCCTTTTCGGCCTTACGTTCAATGCGATGCTCCACATCGGCGGGCGGCGGCGCAATCGGCGCCGCCTTGTTCTTCAGCTGCCCCCCGACTACGGTCATCTTGAGATTGTTCATCGCGCTAATGTACTTCTCCTGGTCGACCTTCGTGTCGCGCTTTACATTGCCGTCCAGATTGCTGATGGACGGCGCCGCCTCCACGAAATTCTCGCGCTTGTTCAGGGGATTTTTCAGGACGAGGTCATCGATATTCTGATATTCATAAACTCTGGAAATTGGCTACGTGGACAGAAGATAGACAAAGGCATAGGAACAAACTCAAACATAGGAATAAATGACGAGATCGAGGTAGTATACCTCTAAGATACCAATTGGTTTGCCATCCTTGTAGACCAGCCCATAGGGACTCCGATGACGCTTATACTTGGCATACGCGCCCTTGCTCATGCGACGCTCTTCGTCGTCTATTGAGCCGCGCTTACCGGCGATAAAGTCAAATGGTTGCTGCTGCATGGCGGGCGCAGCGAGCTTCATATTAGCGAAATTGTAATACGCGGCCGCCGATTGCGGCTGTTGCTGCTCCTCGGCTGGTTCATCACCGCTGCCAACAACGCCACCGCCCCCACCCAAACCTCCCTCTTTAATCGCGCGAAAGTCGGATTTAAATCTATGCAAACAAGACAACCATTGCGTATCCCTAAATGCTTCGTTGAAAGTACTTACTGGAGGAGCTCGGCCTCTTTAGGCGAAGCCGCCACCGCTACAGCGGCCGCCGGAGGAGCATGGCTAATTATTGACAATATAGTTTATTTACTAGGGTATTCTTTAACAAGGGGGTAAAAAGTAGGTGTACTCACGCATCCGCTTGGGAGTAGGGCGGTTCTGCGATGGTCTTGGCGTGCATCTGGCGCGCACCATGCTGGACAATCGCAACGACGACGAGTAGGCGAATAACTGTGAGCCATTCTTTCATAATCACATCAACTGCGGGGAGCGACTCTTCTCCGGGCTGTCACATTAGACATTAGACAGATCGAATAGAAGTTTAACAAACGCAATCACAATCGCTACGATGCCGCGGATCTAGCGATTGCTCAACGGATACATTTGCAATCGATTGTTTTTATAAAAATATGTTAAATTTTATTACTTCCTTTTTGTTTGATATCTAACAATTGATATATGGAAAGTACGATTAGTTTAACAATAAATAATTCATTTGTTTTTGTTTTTATAAGATATGAATTTTATGCAGGCACTATTTTGATAGTGTCAAATCATATATCTCATCTTGCTGCTAAACACATTAGAGAATAACATTGCGTTATTATCCTGTGTTTATCCTGCGTATTTTTTTCAATTCCTCGTTTTGCGAATATTTGCATCCAATAGCTATCAACTTTAAATATGATAGCTAGGGAGCAATACATATACATAATTATAAATTAATAACAGTTAAATAGATGGAAATTTTAAAATTAACCAAGCAGAAAACAAAAAGAAGAAAATGTATATAAGCGTTTATTATTGAAATCAAAACCAATTCATATTGCAACGAAAATAAAGTGAAATTGCATAAATAATACATAAAACAATAATTATTTAAGCGTAAATTAATATTAATTGCACGATTATATTTCTAGAAAATATGTAAGGCACTAGAAAAAGCCAACGATCAACGTGTCTATGTCATGATTGCAAGACAACGCTTGTCTTGCATTATCACAATGTTAATTCATTCAAAGCTAATAAGTTCTACATGGCTAGAACAAAAAAAGGTATATAAAATAAATGTTAATATCATTAAAACGAAAATAATGATTATGTATATAATAGCAAAATGAAAAAAGTATTCTAATTGGAAACAACGGGCATGTAGAATTTATGCGTCTTAGTATCGCGAGTATGCTTGAAAGGTCCTTTGGGCGTATCGACAAGCGTTGCCGGACACGGACCGATATTGCGCGGCGCATATTCCCGCTTGTAGGATGTTACCACCGATACGTTGCTCTCGCCCAACGAGATGTGCGACGTGTTTGAGCGCCGCGTAACGCGCTCCACCTGCTGGATGTTCTGCTGCTTGGCGAAGCTGCCGTACGACTTCGACTCGGAGGTGCCGTGGAAGTTGCCGCCGACGGTGAGGTTGTCCTTGCGCACGATCTTCGCCGGCCGCTCGATGGGCTGGTAAGCGGCGCTCGACCAGCCGCCCTTCTTGATGGCGTGCTCCTGTTGATGCGTCGACCGGTGCAACGACGTCAGACTCTTGCGGTCCTGGGATGTGGACACGTAGCCTTGGTCGTGGATGTTGCAGATGGACTTGCGCATATCGCCCGACATGGAATGCTGCTGCTGCTGGGCTACATCGCTGGATGTGTTCGCCTTGCGGTGCAAAATTTGATTGGAGACGTCCACGTTGGACGACATAATGTTGCGCCGATGGTGGCTGTCCGACGACGAAGACTGGTGGCGCGTGTGTGCTTCTTGCTGGTGAAGGGTGGATGAGGATGAAGAGTGATGCAGATTCTGCTGGTGTTTCATGGACGTGGAAGTTGTGGCTGAGGATGCGGCAGCCTCCTGATGCGATTTGGAGATGTGGGAAGACGAGGAGGATTTTGTCATCTGATTGGCGGTGTGCTGAGATAACAAGGAGGAAGATTGATTCACATTTGTGGTTTGCGAATTATTGACGGTTGAAGACTCATTGATGGCCTGATTCTGAAGACCGTTGCTCTGTCCCTGACGTACGGTGGTGACCGTGCGTGTGGTCTTAACAATGGTGCCATCGGCCAGGGTCTTGACATCCGTTGACGAATTGCCAGACTTGTCTGTCGACGACTTGTCGATCACATTCTTACAGACATCAGTTTCACTGACAAGCTTTGATGACACCTTTGAAGTGTCTTTAGAGGTGGTCTTTGTTGTTGATGTCTTCATTGTGGTTCTACTGGTGGTATCCATACTGTCATTGCCGAGGGTAAAACTGGATTCCATATGCTTTCGACGATTGATCATAGCGTGGGTCGATGGAGTCTGCACAATCTTCTTCGGGGATTGAGACTCCCGACTGGTGGTTGTATAATCTGTAGTACCATTACTGATTTTGATGGAATCCTCATGTTTCTTAATGGTCGCACGTTCGCCTTGCACGACGGTGAATTCGCTCTTGGCAGTTGTGGTCGCTTTGAAATCGCCAGTAATTTTAAGATTGTCTTGGGGTTTCTTAACAGGTGCGCGATCTCCACGAACGGGCTTAAAGTCGTCTTTTGGTGTACCGTTAAATGTACCCTCTGGTTTAAGATTATCTTGATGTTTAACGATTTCGGCACGCTCGCCCTTAGTGACCACAGTCGTAGTGCTACGTTGTTCGAATTTCCCTTCGACATGAAGGTTGTCTTTTGGCCTTATTGGAGTGGCTCTATCAGCGGGCTGGAATTTGGGCTTTTCGGGAGTTGCAAAGTCTCCCTCTGGAAACAGGTTATCACCATGTCGTATTGGTGTTCTTCTTTCGCCGGGAACAATTTTACTAGGAGAGGGTCTCTCAAAATCTCCTTCTGGATGAAGATTGTCTTTCGGTTTCTTGGGTGCTGGACGCTCCCCGGGTTGGAATTTAGGTTTCTCTGGGGTCGTAAAGTCTCCTTCCGGGAACAGATTGTCACCGTGGCGAATTGGTGTTCTTCTTTCGCCGGGCCCAACTTTATTTAGAGAAGGTCTCTCAAAATCACCTTCAGGGTGGAGATTGTCTTTAGGTCTTATCGGACTTGGACGATCTGCTGGTTGGAATTTCGGTTTGTCTTGGGTGGTAAAGTCACCTTCTGGGAACAGATGGTCACCATGACGAATTGGTGTTCTTCTTTCGCCGGGTCCAACTTTACTTGGAGAAGGTCTCTCAAAATCTCCTTCAGGATGAAGATTATCTTTAGGTTTCTTCTGAGTTGGACGCTCGGCAGGTTGGTATTTAGGTTTTTCTGGTGTTGTAAAGTCACCCTCGGGGAACAAATTATCTCCGTGGCGAATTGGAGTCCTTCGCTCCCCAGGACTGATATGACTCGGTTCGGGTCTTTCAAAATCACCCTCGGGATGGAGATTATCCTTCGGCTTGATAGGTGTAGGACGTTCTGCCGGTTGAAATTGAGTTTTCTCGGGAGTGGTAAAATCACCTTCTGTGAACAAATTATCTCCATGACGAATAGGTGTTCTCCGTTCACCGGGTCCAACCTTTGTGGGCGAAGGTCTCTCAAAGTCGCCCTCTGGATGCAAATTGTCTTTAGGTTTCTTTGCCGTTGGTCTCTCACCAGGTTGGTATTTAGGCTTTTCAGGCGTTGTAAAATCTCCCTCCAGGAACAGATTATCGCTTTGCCGGATTGGCGTTCTGCGCTCACCCTGCCCAACTTTGGCTGGTGTTGGCCGTTCAAACTCTCCTTCCGGATGTAGATTATCAACGGGTTTCACGGGTGTTCGCTTCTCCGCCGGCACAACGGTTTCATGCACCCGCTTTTCAAACTCGCCTTCGATCTTCAGATTGTCTTCATGCCGAATAATTTCCGTGCGTTCCATGCGTCGTGTGGAGAATTCGTCACGTTTCCTGAATTCATTGAATTCACCCTCCATATGCAGATTGTCTTCGCGCACAACAATATCGGCGCGTTCGCCTTTGGTAACATTGAAGTCGTCGCGGCTTCGCATGTCAGTGAACTCGCCAGTCATCTTGAGATTATCATCGTGACGAATGATCTTGGCCCGTTCGCCTTTGACAACCGTGTAGTCATCGCGGCTGCACATATCGGTAAATTCGCCAGTCATTTTGATATTGTCCTCGCGTATGATGATATCTGCTCGCTCGCCTTTGACCACTTGGTAGTCATCCTTTCGTTGAATTATACGCTCGCCTTCAATAAGCAGATTATCGTCATGCCTAATCGGCATACGTCTTTCAGCTGGACCAACAGGAACCGCTGTGGGCTTCTCAAAATCGCCCTCCGGTCGCAAATTATCTGCTGGCTTAGTCTGCTTGGGACGTTCAGCTGGAACAAACTCCGGCTTTTGTGGTCTATCAAACTCCCCTTCCGGATGTAAATTATCCGAATGCCTAACGAGCGTTGGGCGCTCTGCTGGCCTAAACTGTGGTCGTTCAGGTCTTTCAAATTTACCCTCAGGTTGAAGATTATCTGCGGGTTTCTTTTGTTGCGGACGTTCTGCCGGAATGAACTTGAGCTTTTCTGGCCTTTCAAAGTCACCCTCCGGTCTGAGATTATCTCCCGGTTTGATTGGCGACGGCCTATCACCCGGTTTATAACCGGGGCGTTCAGGTCTTTCAAAGTCACCCTCTGGTTGCAAATTGTCCTGCGGTTTTTTCTGTTTTGGACGCTCAGCAGGTTTCCAATCATCTGGTTGGCGCTTCTGGAAGTCACCCTCGGGATGTAGATTATCTTCGGGCTTCTTCTGCTTGGGTCGTTCGGCGGCAACAAATTTAGGCTTCGCAGGTCTCTCAAATTCCCCTTCGGGACGTAAATTGTCCAAGTGTTTCACCGGTGGTGGACGGTCACCTGGCCTATATTTATCCTTCTCAGGTCTTTCAAAGTCGCCCTCAGGACGAAGGTTGTCGTCAGGTTTGATTGGAGATGGCCGCTCGGCCGGGCGATAGCATGGCTTATCCGGACGATCAAAGTCGCCTTCAGGCTGTAGATTGTCTTGGGGTTTCTTCTGCTTGGGCCTCTCAGCCGGGCGCCATTCATCAGGCTTGCGTTTCGAAAAGTCTCCCACCGGATACAAATTATCATCAGGTTTCTTCTGTTTCGGTCGGTCAGCAGGCACGAATTTTGGCTTTTCGGGCCTTTCAAACTCGCCCTTTGGACGGAGATTATCGGAATGCTTTACAGGCGATGGACGTTCACCTGGTCTATATTTATCTTTTTCAGGTCTGTCGAATTCGCCCTCGGGCCGCAGGTTGTCACCTGGTTTGATTGGAGATGGTCTTTCACCTGGCCGATAGCATGGCCTATCCGGACGATCAAACTGACCTTCGGGCTGTAAATTATCAATCGGTTTCTTCTGCTTTGGTCTCTCGGCTGGCTGCCATTCGTCTGGTTTACGCCTCTGGAAGTCACCTTCTGGATAAAGGTTGTCTTCGGGTTTCTTCTGTTTCGGTCGTTCGGCGGGAATAAACTTGTGCTTTTCTGGACGATCAAAATCACCTTCTGATTTAAGATTATCATTGTGTTTGATTGGCGATGGACGTTCAGCCGGTCGGTATCTCTCCTTTT
>JARJDR010010352.1:0-10389 GCA_030264135.1 Myllaena sp. GC000078 | reverse complement strand
TAACTGATTCGTAACTGATTTGCTTTCGTCGCGTGTCGGATGTGCAAGTATTTATCGCCGTTATTGGTGTTTCTTGTGATAATTATTGTTCATTGAATACAGTATCATATTAAGCGTGGCGATCTCGTTTTCGGTCCCTTCCTTTCTTTCGCATTATACCGGCAGCGTGTTTACGTTAAATGCAAGTCGCCTTTCAGAATACGCATGAAGGTCTTCTTGAACTGTTGATTGGCTAGCGCGTAGCAGAATGGATTCAGTGGACTGTTGGCGTAGCAGAGGAAATAGGAGAACATGAAGAGGTGCGCATTGGTGCATGGCGGCTTTGCGCAGAAGCCCTCCACGAGCGCGAGGATGTGGTAGGGCGTCCAGCAGATGACAAACGCACCCAATATGAAGCTAATGGTGCGAAATGCTTTACGCGCGCGATTCTCAGACTTGGACTTCTGACGGCCGAACGTCGCGCCGAATGGCCCCGCTGCTGAAGGCTTCTTCCGCTTCCGGCGCAGCTTGGTGCCCAGAGTACGCATGAAGTTCGCGCCGCGCGTTGAGCTGGTGTGCTCATCGCCACCGCCGCCGTCGGCGGTATCATCCAGTTCTGTATTGTGCGGCGAGGAGGTGGAGGAGGAGTGTTTATTGTGCACCGCAACAATGACGTCGGCCACGTGGATGTTATTACCTGTTTGGCTGATGACCGACGTGACGCCGAGCGGTGTGCTCGGCTCAGTGATGGTGCCAGCGCGCTGCTGGTCGCTCGTATCCTGCAGCTCGCTCACGATGGACGTGACTGTGCGCTCCGAGGTGAGCGTCACCGCCGTCTCCGCCTTGCGCTTCACCGTCTGATGGTGCGGTCGCGGCGCCGCCAGCGTGCACATTGACGACTGCGACGGCGGTGTGGTAGGCGTCATCGTCGACGGCGTTGTCGCTGCCATGCGATCGACGGCGTTCTGCAGCATTGAAGCAACGTTATCGTGGGCGGGAGATACATGCGGTTGGGGTGGTGAGTCGCATTGCGGCGATGCCGCGACGATCGAGCTTTCGTCCATAAAGCGTAGGTCAGCGCCGTCTAAGCCTACTATCAGGTCAGATGTGTTTGTATATTGGTTGGTGGTATTGTTGAGGTTGTTGTTGTTGCTGACGCTGTCGAATGGTGGTGGTAGGCCGATCGGCACCAGGTACGATGGCGATGAACTGGATGATGATTCTGATGGGAGTATTTCTCGACTACTTGTATAGTGTGTTGATGATGTAGGTGGTGGTGATGGTGGTGGTGGTAGTTGTTGGTTCAGCAATTGGTTTACTTGCAAGCATTGGTACTTCAACGGGGCTACGGGGCTACTTTGGAATTGCAGCGGCGGCGGGATTATGTATGATTTTTGCGATGGAGAGGGCGATGGAGACATGGAGATGGCTCCTGCACCTACCGCTGAGCATGCGGCCGGAAGTGCGCCGCCGCCACCGGAGGCGATCGACGCCTCTGCGCTGCTGAGCTGCTCCTGGATCTTAGACATCGTCTTCGACTCGTGCATGGTGGGCGTGGTGGTCTCGACGGTCGGTATGGCGCCGTTGATGCGATTGTTGTTGTCGCCAAACATGGTGGAGGCGCCGATCTGCATCACAATCCCGACGACAGAGCTCTTCTTCCGCACACGCTCCTGCGCGGCCGCCTGCTGATTGCTCTGCGCCGTGCTGTCTTCGTCCGATTCGAAGGCCGGACTGCTGCTGCGCTCGGACTTGTCGTTGGTCTCGCCAATCGCGCCACCCGTCGCCATCACCTGCGCCAGTTGATTGTTATTCGGCACGCACTTCCGTTTGTCGGTCTTTGCCGGCGCGATGCCACCGCCGGTTTGAACGCTGCCCAGCGGCTTACTGTTGATATCGATACAGGACACCGCATTCGCCGTGGTCGTCGTAATGGTCGTCGTGCTGGTCATCTTCGAGCTGGAATCCGACTTGCCTATAAAACCAGCCCCTCCACCTCCACCCCGCTTGGTAGTTTCCTTCAGCGACGACGTGCCGATGACCGTTGTTGCAATGGTCGGCCGCTCCGGATTAATCATCGAGCTCTGCGTTTTTGCCAAGCCAATGCCGGCGGCGCGCCCCGCCATGCCGGACATGGCGCCCGCGCTCAACGCCACCATGCTTTGCATCTTGCGCTGCTTCGCCTCGCTCTTCTTCTGCATCTCGTAGGCGGTCTTATAGATGCCTCCGTAAAGGATGAAAAGCACAATCAGCGTCGTCCAGTAGTAGCCGATGATGAGCGCCGTGTTGAAAACAGGATCTTTGAGAAACTGCACGGCGCACTCGCCCGGCTGCAGGTCGCGATAGCCGACAAAGTGCTCCCAGCCAAAGATGCTGATGAAAAAAAGCAGTGCGGGTATGATCCAGGTAATGATCACCATCCACACGACGCGGTTCTTGGTGCGCCAGCTGCGATACTTGGCGGCGATCTTCACCGAGCAGAAGCGGTCGATGGTAATGAGCAGCACGGTGTACTGCGACACCAAGCAGACGGTGTAGTCAACGGACAACCACAAGTCGCATAGCACTGGACCGAGGTCCCAGTAGCCCATTAGGACGTAGACGGTGTAGAAAGGCATCGAGACGGTACCTTAAACATACGCAAAACCAGTGGGAATGCACTTCTGATGTGCGGTTGAACTTTCTACAAAAATACCTATGAGCATATCAGTGGCGGCCAGCGAGGCGATGAAGTAGTTGCTCGGCTGGCGAATGGTGCGATCGACGATGAACGCCAGCAGCACCAGAATGTTGCCGCCGACGGTGAGGATGATGCAGAGCGCTAGACAGATGGCGATGATGATGGTCTGCCAGACTTCGAAGGGCGGCAGGACGGGCAGCAGGGTGACATCGGTGGCGGAGAGATTGTCGTCGGCGGTGTAATTGCGGGCGCCGCCGTCGACAGTGTCTAGCACCAGGTTGCCGTCGCGCCCACGAAACACAGAATTGTTGCCGAAGAGGTCGAGCGGATCCGGGTCCCAGCTCTCGAAGAAGGTGGTCGAGTTGAACGCTTGTATGCATTCCGTGTACGTCAGCACCCCGTTGTAGACGGTCTTGCAGAATTTGTCTTTTGCGCGCTGCTGACGCCTGCGGACGGATAAGTTTAAGTCATCGTTATTAATTGCCTGTCGCAATTAACATTCAATTTCATATCGATTTCATTTGAGGGGAAAACGTACGCTGGATGAGATGTAGAACACAATCTCATTACAACGCTTGCGGCAAGGGTTATTCGCGTCAAATTAATTGCCGTCATAAATCTGCGTGAAGTGGCGTGAGGGGCGCGCGTTGCGCATGGAAACCGAAGCGAAGTGGTGCGTTTTGTTGCGCGTCGCGTGAAAAATTGACAGGATAATGAGCGGAAAAAAGGTCGAAGCACTCGACGTAATGCGCTCGTTTGTCGCAACACGCGTTTCGCGTGTATTTAGCTGGACAGTCTCTTGTCTCTTGTATCGATTTTATTTTAAACACAAAATTAAGGAATTTATAGCATTTTTTTAAATTTCATCATAACGAAGAGTTTCTTTACAAGTACTTTTTGATTAGATATATGTATTTCGATAGAACTTAAGAGTATTGGATACGCACAACCATAAATCCATTAATAAATCATATCATAAAGTTGACGGCATACCACAAACCCAGCCGACAGCGAATAGCGAAAAGACTAAGTGAATTAAAGGCATCAGCATTCAGACAATGAAGGCGCGCTTATAAAATATTGTTCGGCGCGCATTGTCATGATAATACCGCACAATATGCTTGCCGTCGAGCGGAATGTGCCATGAATACGATTCGTAAAGTGCGCTGTGATTGTTTTTACATACCGTGATTAACAAGACAAGTGGTTATTAATGTTATGAACCTCATTACATAAACGATCAAAATGAATTTAAATCTGTAATACAACCAAGGGTGTTGCGACACATTATTGGTTTGACATAGTTGGGAGAGTTCAATATAAAGGATTTTGAGGGCAATCGATACGCCAAATAAAGGACTGCAAAAATCACAACGCAGGCTAAACAAATTGCCTGTTGCACAAACCTGATTTACTGTCGAATCAGGCAAATTTCATGGTTGTAATTTAGCGTTGAGCTTCTCGGCATGGAATTGTTGGCATTTCTGCCAGTAAATAATACATTCGATATGAATCCATATAAAGAATGAGAAATAGTATGTTATATCTGATATGAAATAACGTCAGCGCAATATGGCTAAAGTTTGATACGTCTTTGATACGGTGCGCGAAGGTGAATGGATTAATAAAAAAATAGGCGGCAGAACGAAATCACATCGGCTGAGGTTTACGATGGGACGACTCTCGACGTATTGAAAATCATATGCCATGAAACGTATTATTTGACAACGCGCCTTTTCAAGTATACTCTTGATTCCTACTATATACGTATTTGCTTCATCATATCATAGGTAGGTACATATTGGCAGCGACGTATTAAAATGCTTGATCAATAAGTAAAAATTTAATAAAAGTACGAACTTCTTCGTATTACGATGGCAATGAATTCACCTTGGTGGAAACGTATAAAAGGAAATGCGATCAAAACGAAAAGTCAACAATTTTTCAATTTAATTACATTCGCATCACGTGAGATTGGACTCGAAAACGGTAGAGCGCTTTTGTTTGAGTTGCAAATTTCAGTAATTTTCGCCAGCTAATCATAATAAATCCAAAGGAAGTCGATATCAAGATACCGACATGCGCGTTGTAAGCGTTGAGATTAAAAATCACTTAGTCTTCGGCGCGCAAAGCCATGGCCGAAATTTATCGGTGTCCACGGCGCGTGTAAACTTTTAATCCGGCATTGTTAATCCCTGCAGCCGCCGGCGCCGCATCACACCATGCCACGAAAATTGACCCCTCGCCTGCGGCCGCACGCACTTAACGGACATGCTATGTAGTACGCACGCTTAAATATAAGTTATAGTGGTTAGATTGAACTTAAAAGTAATCTATCTAGGCTTACACACGCTTTATACAAACACACAGCCCCACACACACTGGCGTCCTAAACTCGTAACCCTCCGAGCGGCCGCTTATCAAGAAACACTTTCGCATACGTGTGTTTTTGGCATCCTTCTTCCTTGAGGGACGTCCTTTCGTCCGCTATATCGTTCGTTTCGCCAACAGGTTAAGGGTAAATCTGCTCCCATATATTACAACGGGCAGGCGTGAAATTCGGTATCGGTAATATCATCCGTTAAACTTGCCTTAGATACGGTGTAGGAAAAAAGCGAGTAGGAAAACAATCATGTACTTACGTCGTTTGAATATTCAAACATAAATCAAACTGGCTTTAATAAAAATAAAAAGATACTTTCGCCTTCTTCATTAATATCTTAAATTGCTTTATTTTAATTCATGAGATTTGGTTCCTTTCGACTAGGGGAATAGTTTTTCAGGTTCAATTTCAGCAGTTAAGCAAGACTGGTTTCATTTTGGAAAAGATAGCGCAGTAAGATTAATAAACATAAATTAAATTAAGGTAATATTCAGTTTTAAATGGTAATAATCAATTTGCCTCTACAAGCCAATGTACATACTCGATTTCCGAATGAAAATAAGTGAACGATGCGTGCTTTGCTACGCAGCACGCAGCGCGAATGACTTTGCAAGGCAATTTCTATTAAATTTCATTCGTGCAACGGTGCGTTGCACGTTCGCCAGTGCCAAAAACCCATTCCATTCATCCCTACATCCATTTCGCACAATTTCCCTACCTTCCGCCTTATCTCCCAAACTCGCGTCTCCGCGTCTTCCAAAACCGACTCGCACCGGTTGCCATAGTGTTCTTAACACACTTGCACTTCCCATAAGATTCTCGTCGGGCCGCGCGCGGGCGCGCTCTCTAAATGTATACCGCCTGATAGTCTGATTGAATCGCATTACACGCGCACATACATCGCATGTAGAGTACGTACGACATCGCGTATACGATTCACCCGCAATGGCAGCGCGCGACACGTAATGGAGATATTACGCGTGGCATGCTGGATAAATAAATCATCTGCTTGATTTAATATTATACGCGTGGCGCTCGCACGCAAATCACAAATATCACGCGCGCGGCCGTGATTGTAAATTGCCTTCGAAATGCTATCATTCGCAACGAATTTGTTTTTACTATTTGTATAAATATGCTAGCGCGTGGGAGTTAATTTTCATCGGATAATAAAAAAAAAGGGCGAGTGTATTTAGCTCATGCCATTGGTGGCCGGAAGCATATTGCGCACCTCGATGGTGCCTTACGTAACCTACATAGATAGGGCGAGCACACAAAAGTGTGTAATAAAAAGCGCAAAATTTCCGCTTGCGCTGGTAGTGTTGATACTCGCGAATCTCTTGCGGAATCTTAATAAAAGACGCCACGGAAACGACAAGATTCAACTGTAAAACAAGATTTTTATTTTGATTTATATTTCTACTTTATTAGATGATATGAAAACATCTAATGAATTGAATCTGGGCCTATTGAATATTAATTTGGCGAATGAAATACCCTGGCTGAAAGGTTGGTGAGCACACAAACTGTGCTGCACCGTTATTTGTTGCTCCATCGACAGATATTGTAAATGCCTAAATTTTCGCAACTCTTTTTTTCGGCAAGCGCATCATATCAACTCGCCGCCCGGCGCGCAAAAAATTGGTCAATATGGGTTACGTGCAAGCCGCGAGCAGTGAATTTCTTGAACCCCGGGGCTTTTTGCGCTCGGTGTTTAATCATTTTTTAATCGGAGGCGTTTGCGCTAACCGCATTTTACCCCGGCTGAGCGTTTTTCGCTGCTTTCACACTGCCAGTTTTTTTCTGTTTGCCGCGTGGAATGTATTCGGTAATGACCGGGATCTGGAATAAAAATGCTTGCATGGCGTTAATGCAGTGCAAATGCTTCAAATTTACCGAATTTATTTATGTAGATGTTAATTATTTTTTATTACGCATTTCAATGTGAATACAAAGATGAAGAATGTTAAAATTAATTCGATTTCATGGAAGTATGTCGCGAAACCATAATTATTCGTAGGCATTTTCTTGTGGAGCGCTGCAGCGACAAGACGTCTAAACGACTTATGATTTAACTCGCAGCGAATTTAAGAGCGCGCGGCCGTGCGCCCTGCGGTTTTGCGCTCGCACAATTTTCCGGGGCAGTTTTTCGCTCGGTTGTTACGGCGCGGCGGGCGCCTTGCCGTCGAGCCGATGCGGCATAGCCGCCGGCGTTCTTCTTGCGGTTTGCGGTCGTGCTCTCGTGTGTGTTGAGCGCTTTGCGGCGGGTCGCATCTAACCCATCCAAGTCGAAGTTCGAATTTGCGTTTGCGTTTTGGATAACAATGTAAGTTGGTGGCGCTTCTTTGTGGAAAGTTTCATTTTTTCCACGACAAACTTCATGGCACGCCATTTGCAATAAAAATACAATTTACTAGAAAATTTAGACGCAATTTATATAATATAATAGAGCACTAATAGCATGAACTACGTATGAACTCTATTTGGATACCTAAAGCTGAAATACTAATTGAATGTCGGATTAGGTATTAACGTTTTATTTCCTCGATGTTCTAGTATGGGAATTTGAAAGGGAATGCAGTAATTCGACGGATGGAGGTGACAGGATGAAAGATGCATTCAGGTGCAGCGATGGGATTTTTCTATATATGAAAAGCTGCCAGGAGTGAAATTACGACTGCTAATTGCTGTAGGCAAACGACGACAATAGAGTTGTTCAGAGGAGATTTCATTTCTTTAATTCTCAGACACAAAAAACCAAGAGGAAAATGTGAAGATGGAAAACATATATATCCATCAATGCAACTGCGCATAAAATTAATTAGCGCACGCTTTGCCCAATCTACGCCAGCGTCTTATCTGTAAGCTAATAAAAGGACTTTGGCCGCCGCCTTTCGTCTTCCTTTCTATTTGGATTACGCGAATCTCCTGAGACAAACCCGCAGACCGCAGGAAAAAGGAAAATTATTAATTTAAAATTCTCGCCGCGACAGTCTTTTCGCAACACATGAAAATTCAACAGGTGCGTTAATTAGATGCCCGTCTTTTGTGCCGAACTTTTTGTCTTTATTAAGAAACGCGTGAACAAGCGCGCTTGCACAAAAATTGATAATTAAACTTTGACAATGTGAATCGCTGATCACGCAAAAATCTGTGCAGCACTTCTTATATGCCATACCATTCTTTTTTCATTTTTGCTCGCATGCACCTTAATTACATTCATCGATTTCGGCGCAATGATAATGAGTTTTCGATAAAGGAAGATAACCACCGCTTGCAGCTTGGAGGGTGTGCAAACAAAAAGGAAATAAGGCCACTGAGTAGCCCCGGACTGGGTTCCTCGATTTTGCATATCGTCGCCGAAATGAAATGCTCCGAGCAGCGGAAGCAAAAAAAAAAAAAGAATGCGGGGCGTTATCTAAAAAAGCGAAGGGCGAATTTCTCGAGTTCCCACCTAAGTGGTGCGCCGCCGAATGTGTCGGTTCGCTCTTTGCGCATGATGCGCAACGAAGTCAAACGGCATTCATCATTTGCGCGCGGCGCCGGCGGTGAAGAGACTGAACTCATTTTCGTATTTACAAATCGAGCGCGGCCGTAAATTCACCATTGGAATTCATCATATTTTTTGCAGATGCGCTCGCGCGATTTTCCATTCAGCCGGGAATTTGCTTCAAGATCGTTACGACTTATTATCGGCTTCCGCATAGACGAACATTCTCACAAATACAGTTGGTTTTGATTTGTTCTTCTTTATATTGAATATTTGCAAATCATTATTGTCTTATTTGCGATGTAGGATTAAATTCACGCTTTTTTTGTTGTTTTCATTTCCACTTCTTCATTGGCCGCTTGAGACAAAAATGCGCAACGCAGTTAGGTCGACGTATAATTACTCATATTTCGCGTCCAATCTGTCACCGACATCTTCGCCCGTCAGGTTTTCATTTCGCATCTGATTCGGAAAACTTCCTTTGCTGGAGGATGAAGAAAAGGGAGGCGAAGCTGGCAAGCGGCACTCGCACTTTCCTCATTTTTGTTTCATTCTTTCTTCCCGCCACGCCCGAAGAAAGAAATGAACGAAGGAATTGGGATGCTGGATGCTGCAGCTGATGAATGGAATATGAGCGTGTAACCCAGAGCGAACGATTGTAGTGCGCGCGGGGCAACATTTTCATTTTCATCATCGCTGCAATACATGTCGACCATTAAATTTTCATTTGCTGGCTTCAATCTGCGGCGTCTTTCAATGCTTTTTCTTAGTTGAATAGCCAAATTTTATATAATAGCACAAGTGGAAAACGCAATTTTGTGATTTATAGAAATGCAGCATTTTTGCAAAGCACCAACAAAAAGTGGTGAGGTGGCAAAGCGTATGAATGAAGAAGCACGCTTTTACGGTTGGTAAGTTGATACGAATGGGAGATGCACGAGCTTGCTACGTGCGTTAATTACCCCATGCGAGAGCGCTACCGCCATATAGGTAATTGACACGGGAATCACCCGTCTGCAAATCATAATATGCGGATGTGGCAGCGATGTATCTTTACCCATCCATCCATCCATTCATCTACGAGTACGTGCATTTTCTCTTCTGTCTGCCGTCGTCTTCAATCTTTATATATCACAACGTCATCCCACAATGCTGGAAATGAATATGCCTGTCTCGACGCTCTTGGAATATATCCACAAGGATAACAGCAAACAAAAAGTAAATTCGAATTGATCCAAACACTTACTGCGATCACATTTAGTTAAACGTCAGTTATTTACTCCCACACAAGGCGCACCGAGTACATAGAACGCAAAACAATCAAACACCCGCGCGTACGTTGCGCTCGTAGCGCCGCAAAGTTAACCACGTCAACGACGCGCAATGTTCATTGTTAATTGCCACGCGCTGTAGTTGCCACCGATTCGGAGCTTTAAGTGGGCGTGTGTGTGCGAGTCGAATCGATCTCTGTGCATCGACACAGGTGAATTGTGTCGCTTGCAAGGGTGAGGCGTCAGCCATGCTACCATTCCTAATTCATTCGCGTTTATACAAGGATTCATATAACTCTGCGCCAGGCTGTGTAATTGCGATAGATTGCAGACTATACCGTAAACCGCAGCAGTTGTATGGAAAATGTACGTCGTTGGAAAGAGTCTGCTGTATTGTTTGTCGTGGGGAATGGTGGAAATTCGATTGCTACCGTGCGAGTGCCGAAATAAATGGGTTCGTTCAAAGAATCACCCCGATGACGTTTGTAATTCAATATCGTTGTGTTTCGTTACAAAGCGCGGTTAGTTAGTTATTAACACGGCAAATTTGAATGCGATTTTGGCACATGAAGCCGCTGATTAAAAG